>CM055062.1:1864489-1964489 GCA_029204045.2 Tillandsia leiboldiana
CAAATAAGGATAAATCTGCATGCTCTGGGAATTGCATCAACAAGCCAGGGGGATTCATGTGTCAATGCCCACTAGGAGGTTCCAAGATAATGTGCACTAATGAAGATTTTAATCAAGCAAGGCCACAAAAAGGGCGACAAAATCTTTCACTGCCTGTGAAGCTGGCTATAGGTTTGTCCTAAACCTACTTGCTCCTACAATGATCATTAAGGATATGAATTCCTCTATTTGTATTCATTCAGCTTTAATTTGTTTGCAGGCATTAGCGCTAGTTTCGTTACTCTTACACTAATCGCTTTATGCGCATACATCATATGTGAAAGAAAAGGACTAAGGGATGTTAAAGAAAAATACTTTCAACAGCACAGGTTGTTGTGGTTGTTGTTGGATGAGATCGGAAAGAAACAAGGCCTTGCTTTCACGATATTCACGAAAAAAGAGCTCGAAAGAGCCACAAACAATTTTGCCACGAGCAACATCCTCGGATATGGTGGAAACGGTACGGTCTACAAAGGAGTTCTAAAACATGATTGTGTCGTAGCCATAAAAAGAGCAAAGAATATTGGCGAAAAACAAATGGAGGAATACGGAAAGGAGATGATAATCCTTGCCCAGATCAACCACAAAAACGTCGTTAAGCTACTCGGATGCTGTTTGGAAGTGGAAGTCCCTATGTTGGTGTACGAATTCGTTCCGAATGGGAACTTGTTCCAATTATTCCATGGCAAGAAACCGAGAGATCGTGTCACCTTCGAAACTCGCTTGGGAATAGCGGTGGAGTGTGCAGAAGCACTTGCGTACTTGCACTCATCGGCATCGCCTCCGATAATTCATGGAGATGTCAAGTCGTCAAACATTCTTCTGGACGATCGTCTCAGAGCGAAGGTGGCTGATTTCGGAGCATCAAGGCCAGCTCCAATAAATGAGGTCCAGTGTGTCACTTTGGTGCAAGGGACTTTAGGTTATTTAGATCCCGAATACATGGAAACATATGAATTGACGCACAAGAGTGATGTTTATAGCTTCGGCGTTGTTCTACTAGAGCTCCTCACCGGTAAAAAGGCGCTTTCTTTGGAAGGGCCCGAAGAAGAGAGGAGCCTTTCGTTGAATTTCCTAGCTGCTACTACGGAGAATAGTCTTTACCAACTTCTTGATGATCAGATTAAAGATGAGGAAATTGAGTTAATAAAAGAAGTTGCTGCACTTGCAAGAACTTGCTTACACATCAAAAGAGAAGAGAGGCCTTCAATGAAAGAAGTAGCAGTAGAGCTTGGCAGATTAAAAAAGCTGAAGCAAAACCAATCTGAACACCATAAACCCAAAGAGATAGAAGGCTTGCTTGATGCGTCGTCGTTCGACTCTGATCATGATCAGGGAGATTCCACTAGTTGCTATAGCTTAGAGCAAGAAGTTGTGATGAGTATAGAATCTAGATGGTAAGAAGTGTTTCTCACATTAGACAAGATAGAGAATACACTCTTAAGACTTTAACTTAGGGTTTGTTCGGCTGCCTATGCTAAAAATTATTGCTAAACTTATTTTTGTTTCTTTTAGTTGTACTAAAAATAATAAGTGCATTTGTGTGAACCGATTTGATATAATATCTAAATAAGTCTTTTTTGTTATGTTGAATTAGGTTTGATTCACGTGGCCTATTTTGAATTAGGTGAGTCAAATTAAGCCACATGAGTTTTATTAGAGTCAAGTAGAAAGTTTAGTAGTGAGAGAGAATTAAATAGCTTTTCTACTCCTTCGTTCTAGTGTGTGGTGTCTTTCTTAAGAGCAAAAGAAGAAGGGTTTCGGAACTGATAGATTAAGATGGTATTAGAGTGAGTTACTAGCCGAAAATGTGTGACGAGTCTCGACTGAATTCAGGTCTAGATGACAGGACTAACGAGACAAGTCCCACATCGTCTGAAAATTTTGGACTGTATGTGTTTGGGCTGACGAGAACGTCAGGCCTGAATGAGTAGAGTCTGTGACATCCTAATAATCCCACGGATGGGAATAGAGTTGTGATTGGGTATATAAGAGACATGAACACTAGTAATAATAACTGGACTTAAACATTTTGGGCTGTGGTTTGAGCCCAACAAATTATTATTGCTTGTGTGTCGAGTTGTTTCAGAAGATTCATACAGATTGATTTTGCGAAGTTAATTTGAGGTGGGTGGCCGCTAATATATTTCTTTTACTCGTCTCTTGTGAACATTTAATTGTAAAGCTTTTTTTTTGTTGAAGTTTTCATTTGGTAGTTGTTGGTTTTTATTTGTATAGTATTTCATACTTTTTGTGAAGTTGATTAAAATCATATTTGGAATTGTTTGAAATTATTATTGTAAACTTTTTATTTTTTTATTTTTGTCTTCTACAATAGTTGTGTAATGTTGGGCGTGTAGAACATTCGAATTTTTGACCCGTGGGCGAAAGTTGTTGAAATTTGGGAGATTAAGCCAGCAATAATACTTCCCCCACTTTCGCCCTTGCATAATCGGCATGCGCTTTTGTTCTGATTAAGAAGCATCCTATGAAGAGATAGAGATAGAATATGCTGTTCTAAAAAAGCTTAATTTCTATATATAAAGGAGAATATGTTGTTATAAAGAAGCTTTCTATAAAGAAAAGGAGAAATTAATGATCAATCCTTGTTATTGTGAAGATATGCATGCGACTTCCACCATCTTTAATGCAGGTTTAATTTCTTTAAATAAAAAAAAATGCAAATGAAAACATGGTGGTGCGATTTATTTTAAAACTTTAGATTTTCATGATATATATCTTCTAATCTTATAAAATATAAAAATTCAAAATATGCCTTCTCCCGATCTCCCCGTGTTTCTCTTTCCCTTTCAGGTAAGTTTAATTTTAATGAAACAAAATATACTTTTAAGTTTAATAGTAATAATAATAATCACCTGTTCTGTATAAAATAATATATAATAATATCATTAATTTCTAAAATATGCAATAAATATTCTCACATAGGAATCTATGGTATCAAAATTTTACCATAAAAAACTAAGTGCTAACAAAATTTAAGCAAATTCTTAGTCCCATCTTAGATGACCCGCCCGTGGCAGTGGAGAATGTCTGAGTCTATATACAATAACAAAATTTAATAAATCTACATGCCAATGTTAATATTAGTTCTTTTAATGATTTTATGCTTAGTATCCAATTTACTAAAAATTTAAAGACATTATTTGCTATTAGTTTTAATTGTTGTAGGTTTAGATTGATGCCCAATGGAAGTAGTTTCTAGACTTGATGTCTTGACCTTTTGATATTTTTTTATTTTTTACTTTTAGAATACTTTTGTATCCAAATAATTGACCACACTTGCATTTAATTGTAAATTTTGGACGGGTTCATAGCATTTTCATCTTAATTTGAAAATTAGGTTCTGATTTTCTAGCCGTTCATACAAAAGATTGTATTTTTTTTATATTCTCGTTGTGTTTGGGCACGTTTTCGAAGCGGTCTAAATAATTTTTCGAACGTATAGTTTGTCCTTGGTATTTGTAGTCGATCACGGCCTTCCATCTATTTTCGGCCTCAGATATGCGGGGGCCAAAAAATTCTCCTTACCGGCCTCACTGGCCGGCCCTTCTTTCTCGGGCTCAAGATAGAGCCCGAGTTATCGGCTCCTTCGATATTCATCGTCAGTTCGGAATTTCTTTTCACCTATTCCTCCGGTCTCTTCGACCGAAGGTGTAGTCGAGACCTCCGCTTCCTTTTCCTTCGAAAGTCGTCTGTCGCGCTTAACCGAGGTGTCGATGTCGCGCTTAATCATCGCCTCGAGAGCCCGAATTCGGGAGTCCAGCTTCTGACGGACACTTGTCTCCATCGGCTCTTTCACCAACAGCCTAGGCGTTGTCAGTTTAGCTTGAGGCTATGTGCTCGATCCACCTGTTTTGCATCGGCTGAAATGATAACCGATGTACGGGTCGTACTTTACTTGGATTTGGCCGCGACCCTCGAGTCGTCGTTGCTTCCCTCACCGCGTTAGCCTGCGGTCGTTGCTGGCGACGTATCTTGGTCTTTGTCATGGCCGGACCGTACCACCGGTCCGGCCCATCTGAGGTGGGCCGCTGTTCGACCGGCACATCTGCCGATAGGTCCACTTCCCTCAGGTGCTCCCTAAGGATCTCTCGTCTTTGCCACGGTTTTGGCCATGGTTGAATTCTATGCTCCTCTACAAAGCGGATGGCCAAGGCATCAACTTTCCTTTCAGTAATCCAAGGGAACTCGGCGTTAGGAGTCAAGGAGGTAGCCCATGCCCTCTGCCTGCCATCTCCGTAGTAAGGGGCTAGAGGTTTCAGCCCCATGCGCGGGTAACCGCCCCTTTCGTGGGGCCTGTCCTGATGCAGACGCGGATGTAGCCTATGTCGTCGTCCTTCTTCGTTCTCCCGGCCGAAGACTCCTCTGGGTGCCCCATGGCCTCGGCATTCTTTGTAACCGAGGTAATGGTTTTGTTGTCGTAGCGGGGCCCTTAGCCCTTCGTGGCCACCTGTTTGTAGCCTCGGCCATGGTTGGCCGTAAAAATCACGCTGGACCCGCCGGATGGTTTGGTTCTATTTGTTGTCTCCATCCCTCTTTCTGGAGGGTAGTTCATTGGATCCCTTAGCCGAACGCTAGTCCGGCGGATAGCGGGCTTTCGGGAAGGTGAACCACTTCCTTACCTCCTCGAGCATATTGAGGAAGAGCGCATTCCAGTCCTCGCTGGTCATTTCGGCCTTACACCGAACGCAAAGCCAAGGTACACTACTCGCCAACGTCTGTTCTTCCAGGGATTCAGACTCTAACGCCGGCTTCTTTCCCTTCGCGTCCACTATGTTCACCTGCGGGGGAAAAGGATTAGTATTGATTCTTATGTTACTACTACTTTTGTGGTCGGCAAAAATGAGCCGACCCTCGTCGATCTCCTTCTGGATCTGTTTCTTCCAGGCAATGCAATCGCCTGTTCGGTGGCTCCCTAAATGGTGCCACTTACAGTACTTCCGTTTCCGGAGCTCTTCGTATGGAGGAATTGTTTGACCCTCCTAGAGCTGGATTCTCCCATCTTGGAGCAACTGATCGAAAATTTGATCGGCTTTGGAAGTATCGAATGAGTATGCGTTAGCCGATGCTCAGGCTTTGAACTCCCGAATTCTCGCCGGCTTCAACAACTAGCATTTGTATGGCTGACAATCTTTTATCAACTCAGTCGCGTATACCATAAGAACGCCATCTAACTCGTCCCAATCTCGGACGGAGTTATGAGGCAGATTCGTATACCATAAGAACGCCATCTTGGTTAACGACGTGCTGAAAAAGCCTTATCTTTAAAAATGGGTTCGCGGCCGCCTCTCGGCATTGGGCCGTGAATCAAGCAATGTGCTCGATCGTGTTCTCCTTTTCTTCGTCTGAGAACTTGTCGAACTTTGGCATCTTTCAATTGGTCGGGTACAGGTGATCCGTATTTATATAGGCGGGATACGGTGACCTGAACACTGGTTGAATTGCCGGCCTAGCCTTTGTGTCGAAGGAGTTACAGATAATCTCCTCCACATGGGAATGAATCTCAGCGAGCCCTACTTGAGGTACTGGGGCTGCCGGCTGTGCCGGTGGAGCCCGCAATGGCCAGCCTGATTCTATGTGGGTCCCTGAGCAGGGGCCTGTTCGCTGTTCCTGCCCAAAGCCTGAGGTTGGAAGACCGGCGGTGGAGGCGGCAGATAAGTTCCCCACTAGTTATCTGGTTGATGGCCGATGTTCTGCCCCATCGGCCTCATTCCCGTCTGGTAGGGATCGTTTGCGGCTATACTGACCCCAGCGGTAGCACCGGTTGATAAGTAGCCACCGGCGGTGCAACTCCTTGTGGTTGCATTGTCTGCCGGCGCCATTGGGATCGATTGCGTTGGCAACTGCTGGGGTAGTGTGGAAGCGAAACCTCCGTTATACGGTTCATTTCGGGCTAAGAGCTGCCTGATTCTAGCCACATTGTCATTCGAGGCCGATCCTGTGGCCAATATTGAGTCCAGGCGAGCACCTTGCGCCTGGCTGTTTCTCTCGAAGGACATCTGTGTCCTCTAAAAAGCTTCTAACATTAGGGCCATTTACCCGAACAAATCTGACAGGGTCGACTCCTGTGGTGCCGACCTCCCGTTGGTCTCGAGAATCTACGGTAGTGTCGGTGGCGGGTTATCCGCGTGTCCGGCGCTACTAGCCTGGTCGTCCCCTGAGGATTTGGGAACGACTCTGTTCCTGAGACTCAAGCCGTGATCTTCTAACATGGTTATCGGTAGAATAAAGGTAAGCGTTTACCTGAGGGTCCCACCGGGCGTGCAGAAAAGTTGTTGGGGCTGATAGTGATGCGCTGACCGTTGATCGGGAGAGATTCACGATCGGCCCGCGAGTTGACCCTCGTGATGTGATGCGCCACATGCCAAAGTATTAAGCGATCGGGTCGAGGAGGGATCCGTTTGGCTGGATTCTTCTCAATCAAACTCTTGAGAGAGTCCGGCCTAAATCAGCCGAATCGGGATTCGGACACAAAAATTTGATATGGCCGAATAGCTGATTAAAAATTTGTACTGCTCGAAAGGGGTTATAATGACCGATTACAAGTAAGACTACTCTTAGGGGGCGTTTGGATCGGGTTATGTAAGATTACTGAGTATTTCAACATACCCCGACATGTTGCATTTCTGAATGAGATTACTGCTGATGCTGCATTAATGCGTTTGGAATAAACCGGTAATGTAATGCTAAATTACAGTGTTTATAACATTATTACGTTTGGTTCAACCTTTAAAACTCAGTAATCCTGATAGAAATGTATATCCTTTTCCAAAATTACCCTTTTGATATTTTACACCACCAAAACTTAAAATTTAAATTGCACCGCAAAAAATTAATTTCTACTATTAAAAATAAATAAAAAATAGACTATAATAATAATAAAAAATCATAAAATAACAAATAAGTTTCATGTTAGAAGCTATATTTAAAGAGAATTAATAACTAAATATCACATAAGGCATAATATCAAATACATAATTTTCAAGTCTAACATCAAACAATGGCATTACCAAGTTAAATATAAACAAAGCAACATATGGAATAAATATTTCATAGAGTCGAAACCTCTACACATCATAATACCATACAAAAGTAGAGGCTTAAACACTTACACTATAAAAATTTAAACGTTCTTGTCCCCAAAAAAGACAATCCAAAAAGGTCTAACCCAACTAGTCCAACGCAAATAACACAATTTCTTCAATCACGTCCACCCAACACACGAAAAATATATTGCTTTCTATAATGATCAGGCATGCAGTAAAAGATATCTAATTTTGTAGAGTCACCCATTAGAATTTCAGTGGCATCCATTACTTGTCTGTCCTCAAGTCCCTCGATTTTTACTATCTCTTCGAACAACTTCTCTTTCTTGCTCTCATTGTTGGCCATGAATTGAAAGCAATTTGCAAGCCGACCTAAGTGCTGATTGGCATCAGTAATGGATGGGCGCTTGAGGGCGCTTGAGGGAGAGAGGGGCGGCCGCAGCTTGCTTAGGCTAGAGAGGGAGAGAGGGACGGCCGCGGCTTGCTCGGGCGAGAGAGGGAGAGAGGGCGGCCGCGGCTTGCTTGGGCGAGAGAGGGAGGTACGTACGGCAGTCTCGGGAGAGAGAAGGGTGGCGATCGTGAGAAGAAGAGATTGAATGATTTCCTGTTTAGGGTTTGGGGTACTCGAGGGTAAACTTGTCATTTTACATTAACTACAACATTACCCGCTTCCAGTAATGCAACATACACCCCTCCCCCCAGTAATGTTTTGGGGTTAATCCTGCAGCTTTCGGAATCTTATATTACCAAACAGTTTACAAGCAGGATTCCCCAAACACAGTAATCCTGGCAGGATTACCCGTAATCCTGCCAAGATAACCCGATCCAAACGCCCCCTTAGGAAAAAGCAGCAGATGCGGGTATGAAAGCTATCTAGGAAAAGCGATAAAAAAAGCTGTAAATTATCTAGAAAAGCAGTAGATGCAGGTATTGAAAGGTATTGAAAAATATAGGTTGTCACTGGCTTACGAGATTGTAGGACCTTTTTTTTTTCGATGGTTTGATTATTTATACTTGTTCGAACCATACGTATACTCTCCGATTTGGATAATCGATGTAACTTAAGGGGAATCACCGCAAAATTCTTAACTACTTTCCTTTTGGATTAATTTCCTTAGTTGGATAGTAGCTATTTTTTCGTCCACGTTCATCCCCAAAATCTATACACTGAAGTGTGATCCTCGGCTCTTTCTAATGTGGGGCGCCGCTTGCCATTCAGGAGTCAGTTATGAGATTCGTGACTGAATCTCGCACCCTTTCCTTTCAAGACCTTTTCTTTTGAGGCTCAAGCAGCCGAGAGTCAACCCTGGCCTCGCTTCTTTTTGTCATTCAACTGAGACGACCCCTTTGCTTTCGGCTGAGGTTGATCTTGGTTAAGACGCGGGTCCCTCTTTGTTGCCTAACTCTTCTTTCGCCTAATATCCTTAGCCGATGGTATACGCCACGTATCACTTTCTAAGGTGGCGATATTTTTGACCTCAATAGTATGGTATTTGATACTCTTGATGAAGTTGATTGAAATCATATTTGGAATTATTTGAGATTGTTATGGTAAATTTTTTATTTTTCTATTCTTGTCTTCTGTAGTAGCTGTGCTCTTATAGAAAGCTCAAATTTTTTATTTCTATGCATTCAAAAAAAAAAAAGTATGTTTGGATTTGTGTTGGTTGTACTTTTTTCTTCACTCTGTACGGAAGAAAAAAAAAAAAACTTTTGAAAAAATGGCTTTTATAAAAGTGTTTACTTTATTTTGAGGCAAAATATAAAAGAAATTATAATTTTTGTTTATGGGGTAGACTACGAAATCTCGGCCCCTTGTACTTTAGCTTGTCTCAATTATCTCCCTGCGATTTTTTGCTTTTTTTTTTTTTTTTTTTTCAATTGAAACAGTGCACTTTATCATTATTTTAAATAAATCTATAAATTTTTTAATGATAACCAAATTTGAAAGTAAAATTTTTGAAAATGAGTTGGCTAATAATCGATGATTATAATATCCAATGAATTATAATTATATATAATAAATCATCATATGAATAGCTAATCTTTGATAGTTTTAATTAAGAAAAATTTCTGATATTTAAGCTAGCTAGATATATTATATATGTAAGTTTTGTAACTAAGATTTGTGTTCAGCCATAAAGCTATGGTAAAGTTTTGCATCCAAAGTTAACTTCATCACAAACTTTTGAAATAGTGGTAAAATATAAGATTCAAATTAAAGCAAAATTTTACATAAGAGGGTAGGAATATAAAATGGGCTGGACAGTCCATGGGTAGCCTGGCCCGGCACGACCACAGGCCGGGCTAGAGCACAGCACGGATGTTACAGTATTCGTGCCGTCGTATCTGACCCGTTTGACTGGACCGTTGTCCTAATTGAGCCCATCCGCCCAGCACGGCCCAGCTCAAAACCGGCCAGAGCCTAGGCCGTGTCAAGAGAGCACGCAACCTTGCAGGGCCCGGCTCCCTTGGACTAGAGATGTCAACGGATCGGATTCGAGACGGATTTTCAAAAATTTGAATCCGAACCGACTATTGAGACCTTAGAAGTGGTTATTTTGATCTATTAGATCAAAATCTTTTTAATTTATTTTTTTACAAAATAAATATAAAAATTTATAATTATTTTTAAAAAATTAAAATATTTATTATTATATAATTTTTTTTATCAAAATATCAATTTCATTCAGAATAATTTAATTTTCCATAATTTTTAAATTATATATATTTTTTTATTAAATTTAGAAAAATTAAAAATTAAACGGCAGGATTTGAGCACAGTCCAGTCCGGCACAACCCAACCTAGCCTTCCAATCTAGAAGGTTGTGGTTGGCCGTATGCTTGGAAGATCCGGCCTAGATTTGAAGCCCGGCTGACTCCTGTCCTGTCCTGTTTCGGTTTGAATAATATGGATCGTGCTGGCTCGTGCCGGCTTGGCATGACCTACATTACACCCCTTCGAGAGGGTAATCAAGATCTTTACATGGCAAAGAGAAAAGAAGGATCATATAATTTAGCCTAATTTATTTCTATGTAGACAAAAAACTAAAAAAAAAAAAGACTCAATTGAAACCCAAAATATTCTCAAAAATTGGGATTGAAAGAGGTTTCATGTCTTTGCCCCACCTCGTATCTTGCCTTTAGCCAGAGATGAAGAGAACACTGACAAATTATTCGTAATGACTCATTTCTATTCATATTTTTTAATTTTTTATTCACTACATACTACTCATATAACTAAGATAAAATTATAATTTAATTAGAAATAATATTTACTATGCTTTTCAAAATTTTAAAATTATACTATATTATTCCCAGAGGATCAAAGTACTTTTATTGTTTTTAACAAATTCCTTCAAATATTTTCATTTCTAGTAGAATTTACTAATTAGATTGAATTTTAGAAGAGTATTTTGATAATTTTAAAATTAAATTAAATTTTTTTGAATAATAATAAGAGATGAATGAGAAAAAAAAACCCATCTAATTAATTAGAGATTATTTTTGAAGTACAATGATGGACAGTAAATTAATTAAGATTAAGTTCTCACTGAATAGCTATTATTAGTATGCTCTGCAGCCCTTAGTGCAATATCAATTTGTATTTTTAGAAAATACAAATTTTATACTAAGTACAAAAGGTCCGAAAAAATTTAAAAATCTTTCAATCTTTTCTCTATTTATATTATATTTTTACTATGACAATTGTCACCGAATAAGCATATAAAGAAAAGATTGAAAAGTTTTTAAATTTTTTGGACCATTTAAAATGTAAAATTATATAGCTTCTTTTGAAAATAGATTGCCAAACTATTTTTAAAATTACAAATCGTAAGTGTTAACCAACTATTTTGACAGTACATACTGATATAAACTGTGCATCTAATATTCATGAATTTAAATTTAATTTAATTAATCCAACGGGATATGTATTTATTCTGAGTCTCTTATCGTTAGATCTATATATTTGAATTATAACCTTATTTAATTTAATTTAATTTAATTTATTAATCTTTTAAATTTAGTGTCACTAAAAAAAATCATTTTGGAATGTAATCGCGTCACTAAGCTTTACGTCAAGCTATTAGAATAAATCTGTTTAGAACAAGTCAAAGAAAATATTGAGCTAAGTAACAAATACATTTTGTCAAGCTATTAAATTAATGTACGAACTGATTAATTTACATTACAATAAAATTAAGTTATAGGGACACATATGTGTGACATTTTTTTACAAGTGTACTATTTATAGTTCATCTATATTTAAAATTAGATTATAGGGATACATTTTTGGGACACATTATAGTAATGTGCCGTTATACACCATAGCGACGACACATATAGCGACACTATTGACAAGTATCGGTATTTTTTATAGTAATAATTTTTTTAATTTTTAGTAATACTTAATAATATCGCTATAACATAATTTTATTATAGTGTTACAATAAACGCGTCGAAAATTGAGGCCCATGAATTAATGGCACCACTGTGAAACATGCCAAAGTGTGTGAAACCAATACAAGTCTTGCTTGATAAATATAAATTGATAACAACGTTCACGCGTGAAGAAATTTTTTGAATTATATATTGACTATTTTATGTTGATTATTCAATTCTTTAAAATTTTAGTTTTATTATTCGATATTTCAATCTATTTAATTTTCGCTAATCAATAATATTTTAATTTTAAAATTTAAATATGTAATTTATAATTACAGAATTTGATAGCATATATACTTTATGTAACTTCCGTAAATATAAATTTATTTAGTAATAAAGTAGCTTAAATTTTAGAGTCAAAATAAAAAATTAAAAATTATATAATAAAATTAAAATTTAAAAGATCTTAAAATCATTCATCTATAATTCATACGGCTTTGTACATGCATGCTCTTACTATATAAATTAATGTCTGAATCTTCTTTAACTTAGATACTCATGTCACTCTCCATTGGAGCTATCAAATTATTTTCAATATTGCTAGAACTTCTATATGTACTATTGACTTGGCCAAATTTGAACTAAAATATTTAAAATATTTTAAAAATAAATTTTATAATTTTTTAATATTTTTTTATCTAGTAATCGAAAGGGTTCAAATTAAATTAACAAATAAAAATAAAAATTTCATAAAAAATAATAATATGACATTCAAATTTTAAATTAAAATTATTGATCTTATTTTATATAGTATAAATAAAATTTTTCTATCAAAAATTTAAGTGATTTAAATATTATTGTACCGTTAAATTTACAAACGGCTCACCACAATTATTAAAATTATTGATTTTGAGCCCTTTCGATCATAAGATAAATGATATACAAAAATAATAAAATTTATTTTTTAGATATTTTAAATACTCTAAATCAAATCTAATAGAGTTGATCGTTAATTCAAAATTCTCAACAATGAAAACGACTTGATAACACAGAGACCAGTATTGTTCTTCTAAAATCATATAAGTCTAGCTCTTTATGCATTATACTTCAATATTAAAAATTATAAAATATCAAATCAAATTAAATTATAAAATTCGATAAAAAAAGGAGCACAATTTTAGATTTGTTAAACATTGTATCTTCATTTTCTTAATGCATTATTACTTTGAAAAAATAATTAGTTATTACTGTTGAATTTAATTTTTTAATATTTTATACAAGAATTGCAAACCCTACGCGCATACGTCACACTTTCGTTGTTTGGGGTGGCTCGGTAGAGCCCGCGTTGTCTTTTTTTTGTTTAACAGTCATCTAGGAATGTTTAATTGGAAGTATATAGTTATAAAAAAATATCGTAGTTGAAAATAGGGACAGCTATAAATAGGTTTAATATAATGATTTTTTTGTACGACGCTTATCTCAAGTGTCTATAAATATTTTTATAATATTAAAAATGACGCTTCAAAGAATGTCATCATATAAATTTTTTATTATATTAAACTAATTAATTAAATAATAAATTTTATTATTATTTTTAATTTTTTGACGCTCTAAAATATTAGAATTTTAAAAAATACTGACATTTTAAAATATTATTATATATTTTACCAACGCTTGGTATAAGCGTCAGTATATACGTGACGAATCTTCATTTACCGACACTTTAACTGACGTTTTCAAACACGACACTAGACTATATTAAGACGCTTTTAAATATCATTAACTATACAAATAAGCGTCCTTAAATATTAACTTTCTTATAGTATATAGTCGTAACTAAACAATATGTTATATTTTTACTGTTTTATTTAAAGTAATTTTATTATAAGATATTAATGTAAAGTCTAAATAAGCACTCTCTCAATTTAACACTAAAAAATAATTTTTAAAATTTTTAATTATTATAACTTAAAATTAAAAATAATAATCGTGATATTTGCTAGTATAAATTAATGACCGAGTCGTCTTTAGGCTCCATGTGGGAAGAGAAGAGTCTCTTTTTTTTTTTTTTTTTTGGCTCCATGTGACTCTCGAAGAAACAAATTAATGGCCGAGTCTTCTTTAGCTTACTATTCGGTATTCGTGGGAAGAGAAGTGTCTTTTTTTTTTTTTTTTTTTTTTTTTT
Organism: Tillandsia leiboldiana; assembly: GCA_029204045.2. Classification (NCBI taxonomy): domain Eukaryota; kingdom Viridiplantae; phylum Streptophyta; class Magnoliopsida; order Poales; family Bromeliaceae; genus Tillandsia; species Tillandsia leiboldiana. The sequence continues at coordinate 1,878,167 of CM055062.1, forward strand.
TTTGGCTCCATTTGACTCTCGAAGAAACAAATTAATGGCCAAGTCTTCTTGAGCTTACTATTCATGCATGTCACTCTCGGGCATTGTTTGGATCGTAGAAAATAAGGAGGAGAAAAGTAACGGTAAGGGCCTTATTTTTTTCTTAATTTTTTTATATAAAAAAAATATTTTTTTTAATAAATTATTTTAAAATAATTTGGTAAGAGAGTAGAATTATTGTTATACTTTTTTTGGTGAATAATAATTACTCTCTTTATATCTCTAAAAATTTTATAATAAAATATTATTAATTAATATATTATTTAATAATTTATTTACTAATTAAATAAATAAATAAATAAATAAATAATTTATTACTATACTAAATATTTAATTAAGTACTTAATTTATTATTTATAAATAATTAGTTAATTAAAAAAATTTATTGTGTGTTTATACAATAACTAATATTTATATTGATTAACTAATTAATCTAATTTTTAAAATAATTATCTATTTAATAAATAATTAACTAATTAATTAATTTGCTATTTTATATATTAATACTTATGGTTAATTAATTTATTAATATTAATTTATTTATTTATTAAAATTTATGGTTATCTAACATTATTAATGATTAATTTATTTATTTGTTAAATTAAATTATTATTTAATTAATATATGATATTATTATTTTAAAACTATAATTACTTTTATTCTAACTATTCCAATCTAACTATTCATACATTATTTTTTTTTTATTTTAAATAATAACCTAATTTTTTATCTAAACCCAAAATTAAACTTATTCCGTATTATCATAAAAATTATATGTATATCAGAAATAATCAAAAACAGCTTATTCTTCAACCAAATGATAGCTCAAAGAATTGTACTACGTGAATTTCTTGCTTTCCCTTTCCAACTAGTAATTATTTGATAAAATATTAATTTTGATAATGGTAGCAAAGTTGGAGAAGTCGTTTATCTAACTTTTCATCAGTTTTCTAAATAGCAAATTAGATAAGTACAGAGATGCGCAACAATATAATATACCAAAATTTTTAAGTAAACATTTACAACATAATTTGCTTATGTAGGGTATAATATATAAAGGCACGGGCTAAAGTCTAAGGGAGACATTCATATATAATTAAGCCCCTTTTCTTTTCTTTTTAAGTGGTATTTACTAAACCAATTAATGAACATACAAATTAAGATTCACTTATTTTCTCATTATCTTAAGATGTACATATGAAAACGAAATTGCATGTCTTATTTAGAATAGTAAAAGACACTGCTCTTGACCGGCATTAATAAGAAATTGTCTTATATATTAAGTTATATATAGTCGTCTTCAATAAAACAAAATAAAAAGAAAAGTCATACTTATGTACCATTGAAATACATATATATATATAAACGTTGGTATACGAAATTGCTCATAAATTAACTAATAACTAGCGGAATTGATCAGTAGACACCAATCAATGGAGCCAAAGAGAGACTCCTCTCTTCCCGGATCAGCCACGGTTATCCTGTGGTTGCTATCTTCGTTCCTCGCAGCCGCGGCGGCGGCACCACCAACCAATGCTTCCCACTGCCCACAAACATGCGGCGACGTCGAGATACCCTACCCGTTCGGCATCGGCCCAAACTGTTCATTGACGGGCTTCGAGCTCAGCTGCAACGAGACCACCCGCAAGCCCTTCTTGACCAACGTTGAGTTCCTCAACATCTCGTTGTCGTCCGGCCAAGCTCGCGTCAACAATGAAATATCCTGGCAATGCTACAACATCACGTCCCGCAACACTTCTTCTAGCGAGTGGTCCCTGGATTTCAGTAAGACGCCGTACCGGTTCTCCAACAACCTTAATACGTTCACGGCGATAGGGTGCGAAACTCTGGCCTACATCAGGACCGCCAACAGCATTAACGTCTACAGAGGCGGGTGCATCTCGGTGTGTGAGAACAAGGCGAGCTTGATCACCGACAGCTCGTGCTCAGGCATCGGCTGTTGCCAGACGGCCATCCCGAAGGGGATCAACTACTATGATGTGTCGTTTGACAAGAACTTCAATAGCTCGGACGTGTGGAATTTTAGTCGTTGCAGCTACGCAGTCCTAGCGGAGACTGCTCGGTTCGAGTTCAACACCTCCTACATCACAACCGACGAGTTGCAGAAGATTGGAATGGCTCCGCTGGTTCTCGATTGGGCTATAGGCAACGAGACGTGCCAGGAGGCCCGGAAAAACGAGACCTCCTACGCTTGCGTGAGCGACAACAGCGTGTGCGTGGACTCCCTCAATGGCCCTGGCTATCTATGCAATTGCTCAATGGGTTATCAAGGCAATCCTTATCTACCACGAGGGTGCCAAGGTTTGCATCTCTCTCTCTCTCTCTCTCTCTCTCTCTCTCTCTCTCTCTCTCTCTCTCCATAGAAATTAGCCCAAGTAGATCAGGATAATATTTTGGATCATTGGTTAAGAGGCTGTTTGGTTCGTGGAAGAAGATCTAGCAGAAAAAAAAATTTCAACAACTTTTTAAATTGATATATATATAATATATAGTACGTCTAAGAGCATGCACCGTGATGTGCATCCCAAAATTAATGATCTTACATTGCACTGTGCGCTCCGCTTTCGAGCACATTTAATTTTCTAGCGTATTTACATTTTTTTTAATCTTTTTAGTCCCATCATCATTGATATCACTATAGTTGGGTTAAAAAATGGAAAACCTACCTGTACACCCCCAATGGGGTGTACAGACAGCACAACTCTTTTTTTTTTGTTTTTTTTTTTTTTTTTTTTTTGTGAGAGAAACACAGCATGCTGTCGCTTCATTCATAGAGAAATTGAATTTAGCAAGTGGGCAGCCGGTTCCTACACCGTTTTTGTTAATCGTTATGATTAATCACGCTCATAAGCACCTGGTCTTAATTATATGATATTGTGGAGAGTCGTGCTTCATCCACAACGGTCGTCAGTCATGAAACCGCGCTCTAACCGTTATATTATCCTAACTGATCAGTCGAGTCCACTCATCTCACATTTTCGGCTGGTGATGAGTTCTTATACAACTATGACGCCTTGCTTCCAAGGGAGGTCATCCATCCAAAAATTATTTTAGTCCTAATATTTTTAAATCTCTTAATCTAGGCTTAACTACCGTCCAAAATACTATATATCTATATGGAGTCCGGCTAGAATACTATCGATAGCACCAATTGTTTGGTGCTATCAAGTTTTCAATAGTTGGATAAAAAAATATGCGGTTGGGATTATAGAGAGAGTTCGGCTAGCTACTATGCTATCGATAACACCAAGCATTTGGTGCTATCAAGTTTTTTATCCTTAGATCAACCCCTTTGATCATTTCCATCCGTTAAATTTTACTATTTTTCCAACCGTCCATTAAATCCAAGGGACCCACTATCATCTCAACCATACATTCTTTTAATCTAAGGGTTAAAAACTTAATAGCATAAATGACATGGTGTTATTAACAGCATTCCAACCTAGCTATATATATATATATATATATATATATATATATATATATATATATATAGAGTTCGGCTAGAATACTATCGATAGCACCAAACAATTGGTGCTATCAAGTTTTCAGCCGTTGGATGAAAAAATATGCGGTTGGGATTATAGTGGTCCCCTAAGATTTTTACTATTTAACCAACCACCTAGTAAACCCTATGGGACCACTATAATCCCAATCGCATATTTTTTCATTCAACGGCTAAAAACTTGATAGCACCAATGGCTTGGTGCTATTGATAGTATTCTAGCCAAATTTATATATATATATAACAATGTTAATAAATACTATACGATGTGAGACTCGTCTCATTTGTTTTAGCCGAACGACTTTTTTCACTTACTACTGATAATTAACTCTGATACTAATTATAATTAATTATAACGCTTTACTTTTTAGGAGGTCATTTATTTTAGAACTATTCTAGTCATAATATATTTAACTCTCCTAATATTTTAGGCCTAATTAACCACCATTTAAAATACTATAATCTGAGGTTTAATTCTTATTATTTCTCTTATATAAAGAATTATATATTTTAAATTTTAGAAATGCCACATGAACATTACTAGCTAATTTCTTGATAATTCTGAATGCTTATCTAAGTCTTCAAATTTATAAGTATACATTGTTGCGTGTATATATATACACGCATATGTCTGAATATACATGGCCTCTATAAGGTGTAATGTGGGCCGTGCCGGGCCGGGGGGAGCTACGAGGCTTTCGGCCCAGCACGGCCCGAAAGGCACAGGTCGGATCGAGCGCGTCAATTCCTTAAAATTTTAATTTTAATATATTTTTTAAAAAATATATATAAATTTTAAAATATAAATAATAAATTATTTTTATTTAAATTTATATTTTGATAAAAAAATTAAAATTTTAAAAAATAATTATAAAATAACAAATATTTATTTTTTTAAAAAAAATATTTATAAATATTTATTTTTTTAAAAAAATAATAATTTGGGTGAGGGTTTTAGTCTAATTAATGGACCCAAATTAGTTCAATAGGTCATACTACATGCCTCCTCTTTTGGTGATTGGTGATAAAATATTTTTCATAAAGCAAAGTAAATTAAATTTTTAATGTTAATAAATATGAAGTTCATGTAAGATTAAATAAACCAAAGACAGGAAAAGAAATAAATTATTTCACGCTATTGAAGAATCTGAGAAAATCTACCTATGTCCAAAATAAAGAGACATTTAATTTGCTTACTAAATTATTCCTGCCTGTATATTAAAGTTACTCTTTTACTATTGTAACTAGACATATTCCAACATAAGAGGTGTTGAGCAGTGAAAGTTCAAAATTTTGGACTTCAATTCAGTATTCTTTTACGTGCAAAGTGGAATTGTAGTCAAATAAGTCTTAACTATTTCTTTTTATTCCTGTGAGATGAAATCATAGATATCAATGAATGCGCAAATAAGAAAAATCCACCATGCTCTGGGGTTTGCACCAATACACCTGGCAGTTTCTCGTGTTCATGTCCACGCGGCGAACATGGCAATCCTTACAGCGATGGTGTATGCTATCCGAACCAAACCATTTCGTTCGCAGTGAAGTCGATCATCGGTACGTGTGTGTATCCAACCTTTTATATTTCTAAAATAGTATTATATATATATATATATATATATATATATATATATATATATATATATATATATATATATATATGCGCTCGGAGTCTCAGTGCTTACCACAGCAAATTTATGGGCGCTAGCAATCTGGACCATTTATCGTATTTCTTATTGGAAATTATATGCATGACCTAACTCCTTATGCTCGTCGTAGACTATTGAACTCCATTTGGCCTTTGAATTGGTGTTACATATTTGCAGGCACGGGTATCAGCATCATCATTCTTCTGGTTATGTCCTTATGCGCATATATTATATACCAAAGAAAAAAACTTTCGAAGGTTAAAGAGAAATTTTTCCAGCAACATGGAGGTAGGTTATTATTGGAAGAAATCGGAAAACAACAGGGTTTGGCATTCACTATATTTACAAAAGAAGAACTTGAGCAGGCAACAAACAAGTTCGACAAGAATAATATTCTTGGACAAGGAGGTCATGGTACCGTATATAAGGGAACACTCAAAGACAATCGTGTCGTAGCCATAAAAAACCCTACGATTATTGATGAGGCTCAAAAGAAGGAATTTGGAAAGGAAATGCTTATTCTTTCGCAAATCAACCACAAGAACATAGTTAAGATTCTCGGATGCTGTTTGGAGGTGGAAGTCCCCATGTTGGTGTATGAATTCATCCCAAATGGAACTTTATTCCAATTGATTCATAGGAAGAACCTTTGGGCCCTTGTCTCATTAGAAACTCGTCTTCAAATAGCTCTCGATTCCGCAGAAGCACTCGCATACTTGCATTCGTCCGCATCCCCTCCGATAATTCACGGAGACGTCAAATCTTCTAATATTCTTTTGGACGATCATCTAAACGCAAAAGTCTCTGACTTTGGTGCTTCGACACTAGCTCCGACAGATGAAACTCAGTTTGTCACACTAGTACAAGGGACTTGCGGTTATTTAGACCCAGAATACCTACAAACATGCCAACTAACAAATAAAAGCGATGTGTACAGCTTCGGCGTGGTTCTTCTGGAGCTTCTTACCGGTAGAAAAGCGTTATACTTCGTAGGACCAGAAGAAGACAAGAGCCTTTCGTCGAGTTTCTTATCTGCCGTGAAGGAGCATCGAGTTTGGCAACTGATCGATGATCTGATTAGAAATGAAGAGGAGAAGGACTTGATTGAAGAAGTTGCGGAGCTCGCGAGGGCTTGTCTAAATGTTAGAGGAGAAGAGAGGCCCTCAATGATAGAAGTAGCTGAGGAGCTCAACAGGTTGAGAAAACTGAAGCAGCACCCTTGGGAACAAAACCCAGAAGAGATGGAAAGTTTGCTTGCTGAGTCAAGGAAGTATCATGGAGAAGAAAACACCACTTATTTTAGCTTGGAGAAGAAAGGAGTGCTGAGCATAGGACTTGGAAGATAAAGATATATAAATCTCACACAAAATCTTGATGAAATCGTAATCAAATCACCGACCGTCCTAGCACAGTTCATGACTAGGAATTTGATGGTCTCTTAAGTTTGAAACCTAATCGTTTTGTATTTTTAAAAATATAAATAAAACGAATAGCATATTATTTTTCTCTCTCTCAAAAAAAAAAAAAAAATATCAGATGTATATTAATCTATAGGTTCGTCTATTTATTTATATGGTGTTTTTCATTTGTATAAAACAAGATATTTTCTCATATATTTTATAATAATTACTTTCTTGTTTCATTTTCTTGGTTTAGAAGTAAAGATCTTAATTAACATTTAATTTTCTGCATAACTACATGTAAAAGAAATAAAAGTTGAGAGATTTTAATAAAAATAAAAAAACTGAGAAACTATTTTAGATGCATTGTAGTTGAAGGTAAGAAAGAAAGAATAAGAAAAATGTGTGGCACCATAATTAAAATGTTAAATACAAATCATCTTCCTAGCAACATGAGAGTTAGAAAAAATCTTTAATGCAACTAGTATTTTTTTTTTTTTTGATTAAACAGAGATATACTCTATTTTGAAAGGTACACAACACGGCTAGCCAGGAACCCGGCCCCCAAGCACCCAGAGAAAAGGGGCACCACAAAGACGCCCCGGAGAGTTCCCAAGGCCCCCCAGACACTGGCCAACTGGAGCCCAAAAATACAACAAAAAACGACAAATAATGACAAATAACTAGCAACCACCAGTCACATGCCCCGGACCCAACCAAGAAGTCCGGCATTCCCCAGACCAAGTACTACAAAGGATAAACTCAAATTAGTCTGTTGCTTCCATCTATCTTCGTACCCATGCTGCCCGCAAAGTCCGATAGAAATCCATATTGTTCCTCTTCTCCCTATTACCCGCGAGTATACAAACGCAGCCGCTAACACCTCCGACAGGTTAGATCCTCATGTGTGCCTACCCGCATACCCGCATACCGCAACCCTCCTTCACAAGAACCTGCTTCCCGTTGTCACCCCCATGCCACCTTCCACACGGCCATAGTGCTTATGGTCCTACTGCCACACTCCCCGGCGCCGATTAGCTTGCTGTCGAAGATCCTCCGGTTTCTCTCCAGCCATATTTCCCAGCATGCAGCAGCAATACCTGTGACACCCCCGGAATTTGGATTAGTCCTCTATATAAATGATATAATAGGACTAAATCTCTAACCCGGCTATAGCATTTTGGATGGTAGCAAAATCCAAGAGGAACATGAGAGTTAAGCGTGCTAGAGCTAGAGTAGTTCTAGGATGGGTGACCCCCTGGGAAGTGGGGCGTCACAGTTGGTATCAGAGCCATTCACCAGCCGGAAATGTGAGATGAGTCTCGGCTGAGCTAGGGTTATATAGCGGGTAGAGTGAGGCTCCCCGGCTAATGACCGTTGTGAGTGGAGTGCAGCTCCTCACAAGGTCGGCTAAGGCTAGCGAGACGAGTCTCACATCGCCTGGTGCTTGTGAGTGTGCTTGAGCCTGACGTGGACGTCAGGGCTTAAAGGGGGGAAGAATGTGACACCCCCGGAATTTGGATTAGTCCTCTATATAAATGATATAATAGGACTAAATCTCTAACCCGGCTATAGCATTTTGGATGGTAGCAAAATCCAAGAGGAACATGAGAGTTAAGCGTGCTAGAGCTAGAGTAGTTCTAGGATGGATGACCCCCTGGGAAGTGGGGCGTCACAATACCGATATCGATGAAGTGCCGAACTCGCCCTCCACAAGTCTTTTTAGTCCTAATCCATCTTGTCGCGAGGTCCCCCGGGCGAGAGAGAAGTATGTTGCAGAGCTGTAGGTTATCCTGAAAGACCCTGTTCCAAACATTTCTGGCGTAAACACACTTGAAGAAGAGATGTTCCAGGCACTCCTCCTCCCTGCCGCAAAGCCCACAAACCGAGGGACCCTGCCAACCCCGTTTGGTCAAGCAATCCGTCGTGGGGATCCTATTCCGAGCCGCCAACCATAGGAAAATTTTGATTCTCAAAGGTATTTTAATGTCCCATAGATGTCGGATTCTGCGGTCGTCGATGCCATCGAAGACAAGAAGGTTATACGCACTCCGGACCTCAAACTTGCCGTTGCTTGTCCATCTCCATACCACAGTATCGGGACTATTATTCAACGCGACATTCGTGATCACCAATTCTAACTGCTCTACAGCTCGTTGTCCCGCCGCGTCCAGGTCCGCCCCCCTGTTGAAACCTAAGTTGCGGCGACAGGCGAATCGGGACATCCATCCTTTTACCGAGATGAATTTGCTGGTTGAAGCCGCAAACAACGCTGGGAAACGATTCCGCAGCGCCGTTTCCCCCTCCCACCTCGCATGCCAGAAGGAAGCCGTCCTCCCATCCCCGATATTGAAGGTGACAGAGGCGTGGAAAGGTGCCGAAGCGCTAAGAATTCCCTTCCATATTGGGGAGCACCTAGCCGGTTGTGCCCCCCCCGCACCGAGCAGTCTGCGCTTATAATGTTTGTGCCTCAAGAGCCGCACCCAAGGTAACGAATTCGCGTTGTACATGTTCCACAGATTTTTCATAAGGAGCGCCGAATTAGTCGCTCTTAAGTTGCAGATTCCCAAGCCCCCTACACCCCTAGGACGACACAGTTGCTCCCATTTAACCAGACATTGGAATCCGCTGCACTGAGCTTTGCCTTGCCAGAAGAAACCCCGGCGAATCCTATCAATAGCCTTGAACACCCATTCTGGTATCTTGAAAGCGGAGCAGAAAAAAATAGGGACACTGGAGATGGCTGAGTTGAGCAAAACAAGCCTACCCGCGCGCGACAGCAACAGACCCTTCCAGCCGGCCAAGCGCCTGTCAATCTTTTCGATGAGCGGCATATAGTCAACTTTGCGCAGAGCCCTCGGGGAAAGGGAAAGCCCGAGGTAAGTGAACGGGAACCCATCGGTTGCGCACCCGAAGATCCTTGCTAGCCTGCTGGCCTGCGAGTCCTCCAAGTTGATCGGGATAAGCCGACTTTTGTTGAAGTTGATCGTTAGTCCTGACGCCGCCGAGAAAGCGTCGAGTATCCACTTGATGATCACCGCCGAGCGAGTGCTACCGTCGAAGAAAAGAAGGATATCATCCGCGAATTGAAGAGTGTGAATGGAAACGTCCCCAATCCCCATAGTTGGCAGCAAAGAATAGGAAACCGCCCGTTGCAGCATTCTGAACAGGACGTCGATGCCAAGAATGAAAAGCAGGGGGGATAGCGGATCCCCCTGGCGAATCCCCCGTCTACATTGAAAAAACTCACACGGAACCCCGTTAAGAAGCACCGCATTTGAGGAGGACTGGAGAATGCCCTGGATCCAGCTGATCCATTTGCTGCCACACCTCCTTGTCTGTAGAACCTCGATCAAGAAATCCCAGTTGATAAGGTCGAAGGCCCGCTCGAAGTCAATCTTGAACAACGCCGCTTGTTGCTTCGTCGAAAATAAATGATGGGTCAGAAAGTGCGCCGACAAGAAATTGTCCATAAGCGTGCGACCTTTAATGAAAGCTGTTTGGCAGGGGTTTATCAGCACGTTCAGAAAGCACTGCAGTCGGGACGCCAGGACCTTCGAGATGATTTTAGTCAACCCATTTAGCAGACAGATAGGCCGATAGTCCCTCACCTCGGCAGCCACGACCTTCTTCGGGATAAGGCAAATCCACCCGCGGTTGAGCTCGCGAAGATCGAGCTGTCCCCGATACAGGTTATGGAAGACCTCCAAAATATCCTCCTTGATCGTCCCCCAAAAGCGCTGGTAGAAAAGTAGCGGGAGCCCGTCCGGACCCGGAGCTTTGTCAGGGGGGGACGAGAAGACGGCTCGACGGATTTCCTGGAGCGAGAAGGGTTCCTGCAAGCTTGCCAAGTCCACCCCTTCGTTGACATACAGCAAGGGAAGGTCGATCGATTTAACACTACCAGAAACCATTCCCGATTGGTTCCGGAAGAAACGGAACAGCAGGTTGGCCATAGCCACGTGATCCGAGTAAATGGAAAGCCCGTCCGTCAACCTCGCGATAAAGTTCTTGCTTCTGCGGGCGTTGGCGTAATGATGGAAGAACTTTGTGTTCGCGTCGCCGGCCTTCAGCCAATGCACCCTCGAACGTTGTTTCCATTTCAGCTCTTCTTGGATGCATAGTTCTTCAAATCTCAACTTGAGCCGTGTTCTCAAAATGCCCTCTCTCGTCACCAATACTCTAACCTCTTCCGCCCTGTCCAACCAACTGATCCAGAGAAGGCAGCAATCGGCTTGCACCTTAAGAGTGGATGTCAGCCCCCTGCCCCAAGCCTTGAGATCCGTCGTGACTCTTGCAATCTTCGCAGCAAAACCAGCGGCAATCGAGTCGGCCCTTGGGACCGCACGCCAAGCTTTCCCGATAACCTCGTTGATCGCCGGATGTCGCAGCCAGAACCTCTCGAACCTGAAGAGAAACGGGGAGGGTATGAAAGAAAAAGCAGTTAGCACCAAAGGAGAGTGATCCGACCTAGGCCTCGGTAACGCCCGAAGTGTGGACCGAGGGAAGGACGCTTGCCACGCCCGAGAGATAAGAGCCCGGTCGAGTCGTTCCAAGGTGGGGGAAGGCCTCCCATTCGTCCAGGTAAAGGATTTGTTGCATAAAGGGAAATCTAGGACTCCGAGATAGTTGACGACACTCTTAAAAGCCAGCATGCCGGCCACTCGCGCCGGAGGACCGTTCTTGTCTTGCACCGAAAGGAGTTGGTTGAAATCCCCCATCAAAACCCACGCTCCTACTATGCTTCCACCCAGAGTTCTCAATTCACGGAAAAACGCTTCTTTGCGTGAAGCACACGTTGGTCCGTAAATGTTAGAGATCGTGAAGGTTGTACCATCCACTTTCCTGGACAGAACGATGTTGAGCGAGAACTCCCCTACCAACTCCCGACAGCAGTCAAAAAGGGAAGGATTCCACGCCGATAGCAACCCCCCCCTTGTACCCACCGCATCAAGTGTACGATAATCCCGAATATGTCCCCCACAAAAAGAAAGAAACTTGCGGTAAGACGTGGAAGCCAATTTAGATTCCTGGAGACAGATGACTCCACACTTGGAGTGACGCACCACACTCCGGACCACGCAACATTTGTCGTGCCCATTGAGCCCTCTCACATTCCATGAAAGAAACCTAAAAGATCTGTTCCGAGTCATCAAGAACGAATAGCGCTCCAAAGCACACCCTCCAGAGCACACGCTCTAAGGTTCCTCTCCCCCCAACTCCAAGGAGGGAACCGAAGTAGGGATCGGCTGTACAGGAAATTACGCAACCGAGGGAGTGTACGGACGCCCCCCCTCCTCCACGATCCCGCATAGGGCCTTGATCTGACGAACCTCCGCCGGAGAAAGCGGGGGGTTGAGCTCGCGACTCGCTGTTGGCTCCACGGCCGTCCCCTCGGCCGGCCGCTGAGAATGCGACGCTTGCGGGCTCCGTGTAGGCGGCAAGTCGGGGACAGCCTCCCTCCGCCTAGGGGGCGGAGGCGGAGTTGCAGCCGAGGAAGTTGTGCGCCCCATCTTGAGTTTCCCACATAATAGATCTTGGGCTCGGAAGAGGGAGGACTTCTGGATCCCCCCATGTTTCGCAGCCAGTCGGATGCTCCTTCTGTGCGACGTAGACGGCCCGGAGCCCGCACTGTCCAAGACAGCAGAGCTAGCCAGGGCTGGGCTGGGCTCGCTCAAGCCCCACACGGAGGGCCGTGGGCCCCGCGTGACCCCACCCAAAGGGATCCGATCGAAAGACGCACCCTGGCCCGTTGCTATAGGGCCCCCATTGGGCCGCCCCGCAGCCCCCCCAGTCTGACTGCAGCCTTGAAGACCCGTTTCCGTGGTTGACCGCTCCCCCGAGCCCGCAGACCCAGGCACGTGGGCCTCGAGCGCAAGCACCGGCGGACAGGAGACCTTAGCCCAAAGGGGGGTGGTCCCCCCCTGGTCCACCCGCTTCTGGAGAGGCGCGAAACACGGAAGAGGAAACTCCCCCCGTTCCTCTGCGCCCGCGCCAGAGCTCCCTCTGCCCAGATGAGCCGTGTCAGTTGATGTCGTACACCCGTACGGATCAGGCGACGAGACCACCGGTCGCAACGCGAGCAAGCCACCAGTCCCCGGAGTTCCTCGGCGGCCCCCCACCCCACTCCCCTGGCCCGCGCCCCCCGCGCAAACCATCGCTGAGGACGGCGGGATGGAGTCGAATCCCGTACCCCTAATGAACCCATTCTGGTCCTCCGCCGTGGAGAGGCCAAGGCGCCGGTCCAAGTCTTCACCCAGCAGGATTGGAGCAGCCTCTTCCCACTCCTCCACCACAATGTTGATCCGGAAGCGACGGTCCTCCACCATGAGACTCAGGGACTCCGGAATAGAGTCCCTGTCCTGACATCGCACTCTGACCCTGTAGAAGGATGTGTTGGCCGCCCCGGTACTGCAGTCGTCAATTTCCCAAAGCTCCCCAAAGCCACTAACAGCCGCCATCACCTCCTCCTCACTCCAACACAACAGCGGCCAGTTGACCAGGCGGATCCAAGCCTTGATGCGGAGATGTCCCCGAGCCTCTTCCCCTGCCTCCACCCAGTTGGAAAACCGATAGGTGGCGCCATCCAGTGCTAGGGGACTGCGCCCAATCGCAGACTCTCTAGTCACCCAGCTAGGAAAGAAAACTGCCAGATGGCCGGGCTGAGCCACCGCCATCCTGTAGTCCCGCGCCGCCCCACCAAAGAAACCGGCCAGCTTCGCCGGAAGGGAGTCCGCTAGCTCCCCCCCCCTCGAAGCCCGCCACTTCAACCCGGGCCACACAGCCGGCCAGCGAAGGATGCCTTTTAGGGGGAGGCTTTGGCGCCGGCAGGTAAACCGCCAAAGCTGGGCGACTGGGCGCCGCTACCTCTCGAGGTTGAAGTCCCGGCGCACTCGTCGCCGGCGGCTGAGGAGGCCGGGGAGGAACGCAACGAGCCGCGTGATGGCCAATCCTCATGCACAGCAGGCAACGCCTCGGCTCCCTGCAATGCGTCGCCCGGTGCCCCTTCTCGAAGCACCGGAAACATCTCCCCCGTAGCGACGGATTCCGCAGAAATCTCGGGGGGAGTGCCGGCAGCGAGGGGTGAGAGAAGAAAGCCGACGATTGCGGCGCGGGCTGAGATGGGTGGTGCTGGGTCGGGGGCGAGAGGATCGCCTCCTTGTAGGTAGCCCAACGCCGAGTCCCGCTACTCCTCGGGGGGGCGGGAAGCCAGTCCCCCCCCGCTACGGGAAGGCTACGGCAGTCGCACGGTCTGCCTTGCACCAGGCAAGGACAGCGGAGGCGGGGCGGCAAGGGGCGGAGGTGGCGTCGAGGAGGCGTCGAGGGGCGGAGGTGGCGTCGAGGAAGCGCCATCGCAACTAGTATTTTAGAATGTGTGAATGTGTATTCTTCACACATTAACCAATATGATAATTTTAAATTTTATTATTGCGCCAAATTAAGTTGTAAACGCCTGGTTAAAACCAATATGATAATTTTAAATTTGATAAAATTAATTTAACAACATTAATTTGTTTGTGCACTCTTAAGATTAGCTATAGTGTCTATTATAGAGAAATAATTGCCACCACCAACCTCAAATTAACCAAAGTTCCCATTTTAATTTGAAACTATGCAGAGAATTTATTGAATTTGTACATTGCATGTTCAACGCCTAGTCAAATCAATATCAATGTGATAAATGTACAATCCAAAGAGACCCATATATATATATATATATGGACAATTTTCTATATATTCCTAAAAATTTTTCTATTTTTAGATTTATCTCTCTTAGAAAGCTAATATTAAAACTATCCTTCTTACGTTCCAACTTCTTTCTAAAATACCCCTGAAGTTAAACTCTGTTAGTGTACCGTTTGGAGCTACCGTTATCTATGTGAAATCACCATTTTGCCCTTTCAAATATATCCTTCTACCATAACCAACTTTTTTTATGTACCCTTAAAATTTTTAATAGTTTTGATAGATAGGGACAAAATAGGTATATTTAATAGTTTTCAACTCCGATTATTATTTAACTCTAGTTTAACCCTAGTTAACTTAACAAAGGGAAACGGTAGGGATATTTTTAATAACGGTGAAACGTATGAAGGGTATATTGGAAAGAAAAAAAATAATAAGGATAAATCAGATATTTCTTCAGATTACACAGGTAATTATCTCATATATATATATATATATATATATATATATAAAAGTTATTATGTTTTTAAAAATATCAAGTCATAAATATCAATAAATTTTTAACAATTATATTAATTTATTTAATTTTTAATTTATTTTTTATATTATTAATTATAATTGAATATAATTAAATTTTTTTTTTTTTACGTTTGTATTTATTTATTTAATTTATAAATTTATATTTAAAAAATTTTATCGGTTGGATATATATATATATATATATATAGAGAGAGAGAGATATATATATAGTTTGGAATATTTTTAATAGTACCAAATTATTGTTGTTATTAAGTTTTTAATCCTCCTTTCAAAAAACTATAAAATTTAACTGCATCATTATAATATGTACAATATAATATTTAATAAATAAAAGCAAATCTGGTTGCTAAGATTAGTCTTTTGTACATTCGCATATATTTTACTAAAAGAAAAAAAAATAATGTTATATTTATAAATAAATTCTAAATTATTCGATAAAAATATGTATATGTGATTTCAGTAAGTGATATGTATAATTTCCAAGATGTTACATAAAACCAAACTATTTAATTCAAACTTTTACACATTGCTGTAAAATTTATTTAATTAATGATAATAAATTTTTTGGTTATTTATTATTGGATTAAGAGATATATTAATAATTCTGGAAGAAATAATAATAATAATAATAATATATATATATATATATTTAAAAAGTTAAAAATTTAAAATAAAAATAATTAAGTTACGCTAATTGTATAGAGCATTACTCGAAAAATACTAATTGTATATTTCGAAAAGAGTGTATATATTTTATACTCTATTTATTTTAGATAAGTTAAATTTTATTTATTATTTCAAAATAACGAGCAAAAAAAATAAATTAAATTTTATTTATTATTTTAAAATAACGAATAAATTTTTTAAAATTTTTAGATGAATAACATATATATATATATATATATATATATATATATATATATATATATATATATATATATATATATATATATATATATATATATATATATATATATATATATATATATATATATATATATATATATATATATATATCGTACAAGGTGTGTAGGAAGTATTGCTCTAAATCTAACCTAGCGTTTGACCCGGTTGCGGTCGCTTCCTCTCGAAGCATGTTACTCTTCTCCGCGCTATCGCCCAAAATTCCCAACGCTACGCGATATTTATTATTATAAATAAAACTCCCCTTAGCCTCATCTCTCGAATTGGGGGTTCTAATCTCCCCAGAAACCCTCATGAATCCTCCCAATTCGGTAAATTTTGGGCGAAAAATCGAATTCTGGGAGTTGGATTTTGCTCCGTTGGGGTCGAAACCTTGATTGTTCGATCTTCGTGGTGTGATTTGGGGGTTTGGGGATCTTGGATTTGAGTGGTTTTGATGGGGGCGCAACAATCCAAGGATGAGTTGCTCTACGACCAGGTTAACTATGGCAACATCGAGGGGATCAAAGCGCTTCGTCTCCAAGGCGCGGGCCTTGAGATAACCCAGTTTCGTATAATTTTCTTTATATATATATATATATATATATATATATATATATATATATATATATATATATATATATATCTTTTGGGATTATTGGTTTTTTGGATCGTAATTTTTCTTGTAATTTTTGGCAATATATGTGTTGATGAAAAATTGTTGTAGTGGATGGATAAAGTTTTGATCTTTTACCCGTTGCAAAAGTTTTGATCGAGTTGTGTGCCAATGTGAATGCGTGTCGGCCCGGTAAAAATCTCAATTTGTTGGAAAATCCATGATTTTTGTACAATTTTTAGATTAAATTGATTCTACAATTGAAGGAGAATTGGCTCGAGTAGTTGAACCTTGTCGTGTAGCACCTTATAGAGCTAATATGATTCATGGAAACTTCATGGCTATCGGAAGCAGAATTTGTAAGCTATTACTGTCATTTTCTCCTCGACTAGATGTTAGCATATCCAACTATTTCATGGCAAGAGCTCGAGAGACTGTGTCACCTTCGAAACACGTCTGCGGATAGCTGTGGAGTCTGCAGAAGCACTTGCATACTTGCACTCATCAGCGTCGTCGCCTCCGATAATTCATGGAGATGTCAAGTCATCCAACATTCTTCTGGACGATCGTTGCATGGCGAAGGTGGCTGATTTCGGAGCATCAAGGCCAGCTCCAATAAATGAGATCCAGTATGTCACTTTGGTGCAAGGGACTTCAGGTTATTTAGACCCCGAATACATGCAAACATATGAATTCACGCATAAGAGTGATGTTTATAGCTTCGGTATTGTTCTACTAGAGCTCCTCACCGGTAAAAAGGCGCTTTCTTTGGAAGGGCCCGAAGAAGAGAGGAGCCTTTCGTCGAAATTCCTAGTTGTTGTGAAGGAGATCGAATTGTCTTTACAAGCTTCTTGATGATCAGATCAAAGATGATGAGGAACTTAAGCATCAAAAGAGAAGAGAGGCCTTCAATGAGAGAAGTAGCAGGAAGAGCTTGGTAGATTGAGAAAGCTGAAGCAAAACCGATCTGAACACGATAAACCCGAAGAGATAGAAGGCTTGCTTGATCATACGTCGTTCGACTATGATCATGATCGGGGAGATGCCACAAGTTACCACATGCAGCATAGAGCAGGAAGTTGTGATGAGTATAGAATCTAGATAGTAAGAAGTGTCTCTCGCATTAGACAAGATAGATAATACACTCTCAATACTTTAACTTAGGGTATGTTCCGCAGCTTGTGCTAAAAATTATTGCTAAACTTATTTTTGTTTCTTTTAGTTGTACTAGAAATAATAAGTGTATTTGTGTGAACCAATTTGATATAATATCTAAATTAGTCTTTTCTGTTCTTTTGAATTAGGTTTGAGTCAAGTGGCTTATTTTGAATTAGCTGAATCAAATTAAGCCACATGAGTTTTATTAGAGTCAAATAGAAAGTCAAGTAGCGAGAGAGAGAAAAATAGCTTTTCTTCTCCTTCATTCTAGTGTGTGGTGTGTTTCTCAAGAGCAAGATAAGTGTGAAAGAAGATTCATGCTTGCTGGTTTTGCTAAGTTAATTTGAAGTGGGTGACCTCTAATATATTTCTTTTTCTTGTCTCTTGTGAACATTTTATTGTAAAGCTTTTTTTTTTTTTTTTTGTTGAAGCTTTCATTTGGTAGTTTTTTATTTTTATTTGTATGGTATTTGATACTCTTGGTGAATGGTGAAGTTGATTGAATTCATATTTGAAATTATTTGAGATTGTTATTGTGAGTTTTTTTTTTTTTTTATTCTTATTTTCTACGATAATTGTATGATGTTGGGCGTGTGAGAAATCTAAATTTTTTATTTCTACGCATCGAAAAAGAAAGTATGCTCGAGTTTGAGTTGTTTGTGCTTTTCTCTTTGTGGAAAAAAAAAAGTAACTTTTAAAAAATGGCTTTTATAACAGTAATTTTTGACGCAGATTGTTTACCATATTTTGAAGCAGTAAATTTATAATTTTTTTCTTTTTGGGTAGACTACGAAATCCTGCCCCTTGCACTTTAGCTTGTCTCAATTATCTCTCAGCGAAAATTTTTGTTTTGATTAAATTGTTACATCTGCAAACACATAAGAAGGTAGGAGATACATATATTAGCATATGAGCATCCTTGCTTAGTACAACATAGAATAAGTTGACTTTGGGACTTAGCTTTCATGCGGGGAGAGGGCTGAGATCGGTCAGTCAGGAAGGAGGTAGAGCAAATGTGCGCACAAAACTGGTCTCCGGGGTAAAGAGAGCAAAGGAGGAGGAAGACAGAAACATTCCGACAGGATCTAGGGCAAGCAAGAGTCAGCCAGAACTACAAGTCACACCAGAGAGGGGGAGAGAGAGACCTGGGGAGTTAAGATGTAATCCATGGCACAGTGATCCACATCCAGGCCCACTAGGCCCATCCCCGGGGAGCCCAGAGGCCCACTCAACATTATCAATTACAACCCATTTAGTTATTATCTTTAATTACAGTAGTAACACTATAAGTAGAGCAGATGTAACAGAAAAGGGTATGAATGGAAAGTACAACTTCTTCTTCTCTCTTCTTCTCTTCTCCTACCTTTGTCTCATTCTGTTCTTCCCCTTTCTCTTCTTCCCTCCCCTCGCTTTTAATTCTGCATTCACATGGTCTAAGCCGATCAGACCCAAGCGCTCCATCATCCTCGTTGCCGTCCTTATCTCAGGAAGGCACCATCATCAGTGGGTTGCAACGAGTCAGGGTGTTGACAGCGGATCCGATCGTTCCATCATCCTTGCGGCCGTCCTCGTTTCAGAAAGAGATCATCATCAAAGGGTTGCCACGAGTCAGGGGTTGACAATTGGTATTAGAGCACTCGCACGATCCTAGGGAAGGCAGCAGTATAGCATTCAAACTCCGATCAAGTGGTCGCCTGGGAACAACCACTGGAATTGAGGTAACAGATGCAACCCATCCTTGTATCAATTGTGCTTGCATTACTCACAAAGATAGGAGGATACTCTGGTGATAATTGACTTCCATTAGTGCATCATACCGATAGTAGTGTGCCAAGTGGAAGGTAATTTGAGTAGTGCTGTAAATTCATCAAGATAGGGGGTAAAGGAAGGAATAAGTTCAAGTTTATACCTCACATCTATCAAGAAGAGCTAGAAATGGCTGAGGGAACTTGACTGAGGGACCTCAGTGAACATGTTCATTCATTAGAAGAGAGATTTCAGCAGATGCGTGCGGAGTACCAAGCTAGGATGGAAGGGCTGGCCCAGCAAATTGCAGAGATAAGAGACAGTGGACAGAGAAACCATGAAGCACTACAAGTGGAAGCTAATAGGAAGCATGAGGAGCTGCTGAAACTGCTGAGCGTTCAACCTCCTCCACTCAAACCCATGCATAGGGGACCCCCACCTGAATACCATGTCCATGAAGGCAGTGGTTCTCAGTTGAGGAGCAAGGAGGGCAAGGGAAAAGGGATACTGCCCATTCCACTAAGACAGCAACAAGTACTAGAAGAAAACATTGCACCACACTGGGAAGCCAAGAGCCCTAATCATGCATTACACCTCCCTTACCCGAAATTGAAATTTCCTTCTTTCAATGGTGAAGACCCCAGAGGCTAGCTCGAAAATTGTGCGCAGTACTTCGAGTTGTACCAGATTCCCCCACAGCAGTGGTTAAGGATCGCGACTATGCACTTGGTGGGGAGGGCCAAGGTGTGGAAACAAGGTTATTTCGCCAACAAGATGACAATCACATGGGAAGAATTTTATGGAGCCATCTGTAGGAGATTTTCTCAAATGGGGGAAAGGTATTTGATCCGAGATCTCAACAACCTAAGACAGACTGGAAATGTTGAAAGATATCAAGAAAGGTTTGAGGAGCTAAGATCTCAACTGCTCCATTATGATTCGCAACTAACCGAAGAGCACTTCATCTTCTGTTATATAAACGGACTAAAGGAGAACTTGATTCCATTCTTAGATATCGCTCACCCAATAACTTTAGAGGAAGCTTATGAGCAAGCCACCCTACATGAAAAGGCCCTGGCTATGATCAACAAGCGAGGAAGGTTCACCCCAACTGCCCATAACAGCCGAACCCAACCCACTGCACCTACAGAGAGGACCACAGAATCCAACAAATCTCAATACCCAGGGCAGTAGAGATACCTTGTCAACCAACCCCAAATTAGTAGGCAGCTATGGGAGCAGAGAATGGCAGCAGGGCAGTGCTTTAGATGTGGAGAAAAGTATTTTCAGGGCATGTATGCACAAAAAAATCACTAAACCAACTTCAAGCAGCTGATGAAGTAGTAGAGATCTATGATGAGGGGTGCTTATTGGAGAAAGTGGAGCAAGGGCTAATGGACACAGAGGAGAAACAGTCACCATTGACAGAAGGAGAGCTGCAGGAAATAGGGGTTTCTGTGCACGCTTTAAGTGGGGAAAAACAGCAAGATATCATCAAAATACAAGGAGAGATAAAGAACAAAACACTTACAATCTTGATTGACACGGGTAGCACACACAGTTTCATAAACCTACAAGTGGCTAAGGAAGTGAAGACTCATGTAGTAGCAGCCCCACCATTAGTCGTAATAGTGGTTAACGGTCAGAAGGTCTTAAGTAAACTGAAATGCCCAGATTTCTCATGGCACATGCAAGGACAAGAGTTTAGAACAGAGCTGAGAGTGATCAGATTGGAAGGATCCAGCATCGTACTTGGAATCGACTAGCTCAGATCATACGGGAAGGTAACTTTCGACTTCCAAAGAAATTCGGTGACCATTATCAAGGGGGGTCAAGAGTTAGAGCTGCAAGGTATGGAGGAAGGAGCAAAGCTTAAGTTTATTTCTGCGGCGCAGTGGTGCCAAGAGGCTGATAAAGGGGAGTGTTTCCTCATAAGTGAATGAACCCTCACAGAGAATCCCATGAAGAGGGCAGCCATACACCCCCTGTGACGCCCCACTTCCCAGAGGATCACCCATCCTAGAACTACTCTAGCTCTAGCACGCTTAACCCTCTTAACCTCTTGAGCCTTGCTACCACCTAAAATGATATAACCGGGTTAAGAGATTTAGTCCTATTATATCATTTATATATAGGAATAATCTAAATTTCGGGGGTGTCACATTCTTCTCCCTTTAAGCCTTGACATCCACGTCAGGCTCAAGCACACTCACAAGTACCAGGTGATGTGAGATTCGTCTCGCTAGTCTTAGCCGACCTTGTGGGGAGCTGCATTCCACCTACAACGGTCATTAGCGGGGATCCTCGCTCTACCCGCTATATAATCCTGACTCAGCCGAGACTCATCTCACATTTTCGGTTGGTGAATAGCTCTGATACTAAATATAACGACCCGACCCACTAGCGATAATAACTCGTTGGGCCCAAACCACATCCCAAAATGCTTAAGTCCAGTTATTATTACTAGTGTCTATGTTTCTTATAAACCCGTCGCCCATCCTAGAACTACTCTAGCTCTAGCACGCTTAACTCTCTTAACCTCTTGGGCCTTGCTACCACCCAAAATGCTATAGCCGGGTTAAGAGATTTAGTCTTATTATATCATTTATATATAGGACTAATCTAAATTTCGGAGGTGTCACACCCCCACTTGCAACAGCTCCTGGAACAATATAAAGATGTATTTGAAGAGCCAAAGAAGTTACCCCCAAAAAGATTACAAGACCATAGGATTCCGATGCAACCAGGGACACTTCTCATTAATGTTAAACCTTACCGATATTCATATGAACAAAAGAATGAGATCGAGAAACAAGTCAAGGAGATGTTGGAGCACTCAATCATCGAACCCTGTAATAGCCCTTTCGCATCACCAGCTTTATTAGTAAAAAAAAAAGATGGGACTTGGAGGATGTGCATTGATTATAGACAACTAAATCGATTCACTGTGAAGGATAAGTTCCCAATTCCGGTTATTGATGATTTGTTGGATGAGTTGGGGGATCTAGGAGGTTTTCTAAGATAGACTTGCGATCGGCTTATCATCAAATCAGGGTCAACCCAAGCGATATCCCAAAAACTGCATTTCGCACGCACCAAGGGCATTATGAATTGAAGGTCATGCCGTTTGGATTAACAAATGCCTCAGCAACTTTCCAAGCGGTGATGAACGGTATTTTTTCCCCCTACCTGAGAAGATTTGTTTTGATATTCTTTGACAATATTTTAGTCTACAGTAAGACTTTTGAAGATCATATGGAACATCTAGAAATGGTACTTGAGGAGTTGAGAAGAAACCAATTTTATGCTAAGGGGAGCAAGTGTTGTTTTTGTCAACACTCAATTGAATATCTAGGCCATATCATCTCAAAAGAATGAGTATCTACAGATCCCTCTAAGATTGAAGCTTTGTTAAATTGGCCTGTACCAAAGGCTATCAGGGGCCTTAGGGGTTTTCTTGGACTGACTGGATACTACAAAAAGTTCATCAAATGGTATGGAAAGATCAGTAGACCCTTGACAGAGCTGCTTAAAAAGAATCAGTTTCAATGGACCAAGGAGGCCCAGTCATCTTTCGAAGTCTTAAAGTCAGCCATGACTGAAGCTCCAGTCCTGGCACTGCCTGACTTCAACCAGCCTTTCACTCTAGAGGTTGATGCAAGTGGTGTGGGCATAGGGACAGTATTATCTCAAAATGGAAGGCCCATAGCCTACTTGAGCAAGGCCATAGGCATAAAGCATTTGGGGTTATCGATGTATGAGAAAGAATTCTTGACAATATTGATGGCAGTGCAAAAATGGCGACATTACCTAACCCCCAAAGCCTTCGTGATCAAGACCGATCATCAGAGCTTAAAGTATTTACTGGAGCAGAGAATATCCACCCCTATGCAGCAAAGAGGAATGATGAAGCTTATGGGCCTCGACTACACGATTCATTATAGGAAGGGAAGAGAAAACACAGCTGCAGATGCATTATCTAGAAGGATGGAAGAAGGGGTTTCTCTAGCCATCACGACTGCCATTCCTGCTTGGGTACAAAAGGTAACAGATAGTTATAAAGGGGATAGTGACTATGAAAAACAGATTGCTGAATCGCCTCTGCCATTAACTAGCCCCGAGCATTATACCTACTGTAATGAGGTACTAAGAAAAGATGATAGACTGTACATTGGAAAAAATGGGGAGTTAAGAAGAAAAATAAAATTCTGGAACAAATGCATAGCTCCCCTTTAGGAGGTCATTCGGGGGTCCAGCACACTTATCGGAGGATCAGACAACATTTTTACTGACCAGGTTTAAAAAAGGAAGTGGAAGCCTGGGTGAAAGACTGCATAGTGTGCATCCAGAATAAGGTAGATTACCTATCCTATGCTGGCCTTCTACAGCCCTTGTCGATTCCAACACAGATATGGGAAGACATCAGCATGGACTTTATCGAGGCACTACCAAAATCTGAAAGGAATGACACAGTACTGGTTGTGGTGGACCGGCTAACCAAGTATGCACATTTTCTATCGTTAACTCATCATTTTACTGCTCAAGAGGTGGCAAAGATCTTCATGGCAATTGTGTTCATACTCCATGGTTGCCCCAAGAGGATAGTAACCGACAGAGACAATATTTACAAGCCAGTTCTAGAGGGAGCTCTTCAAACTCATGGGGGTCAAACTGCATATGAGTTCGACATACCACCCAGAGACCGATGGGCAAACAGAGAGAGTTAATCGGTTCCTCGAAACCTACCTCATGTGTTTCTGCTTCCAACCCCCAAAAAAGTGGCATGCTTGGCTAGCTCAGGCCGAGTGGTGGTATAATACCAACTTTCACACGTCTATAGGGATGACACCGTATAAAGCCCTGTATGGCCACCCATCGCCTAACCCTCTGTTGGCCGCTGCCGAGACAGCTACCTCCCAGGAAGTTAGAAGTTGGGTAAAAGAAAGAGAATGATTGACAAAGGAACTCAGAGAAAGGCTACTAATAGCTCAGAATCGGATGAAGGAACAGGCTGACAAGCATAGAAGGGAGAAAGAGTATGCTGTAAGGGAATGGGTATATCTTAAGTTACAGCCCTACCGATAATCTTCGGTAGCTATCAGGAAGCACATCAAGCTCTCGGCGCGCTACTTTGGGCCTTTCAAGATCATCGCGCGGGTAGGGGCCGTAGCCTACAGGCTCCAGCTGCCAGAGGAATCAAGGATCCATTATGTATTCCACATTTCCCTACTTAAACGAAGCCCTCAACCGACGGCCTCGATATCGCCAACCATTCCCCTCACTGGAGAAAATGGCCAGGTGTTGGCAGAGCCAAAAAGGATCCTTGAGAGGCGAATGGTCGAAAGGGGGAACCGAGCGGCAATTGAAGCTTTGGTAAAGTGGAGCAACCTTTCCGAGGACCAAGCTACTTGGGAGGATTACCGGAATCTTACACAACAGTTCCCAACTTTTGATCCTTGAGGACAAGGATTATTTGAAGGAGAGGGCAATTGTTACATCTGCAAACACATAAGAAGGTAGGAGGTACATATATTAGCATAGGAGCATCGTTGCTCAGTACAACATAGAATAAGTTGAGTTTGGGACTTAGCTTTCAAAGGGGGAGAGGGTTGGGATCAGTTAGTCAGGAAGGAGGTAGAGCAGATGTGCGCACAAAACTGGTCTCCGGGGTAAAGAGAGCAAAGGAGGAGGAAGACAAAAACATTCTGACAGGATCTAGGGCAAGCAAGAGTCACCCAGAACTACAAGTCACACCATAGAGGGGGAGAGAGAGACCTGGGGAGTTAAGATGTAATCCATGGCACAGTGATCCACATCATCCCCGGGGAAGCCCAGAGGCCCACTCAACATTATCAATTACAACTTATTTAGCTATTATCTTTAATTACAGTAGTAACACTATAAGTAGAACAGATGTAACATAAAAGGGCATGAATGGAAAGTACAACTTCTTCTCCCTTCTTCTCTCCTCCTACCTCTGTCTCATTTTGTTCTTCCCCCTTCTCTTCTTCCCTCCCCTCGCTCTTAATTTTGCATTCACATGGTCTAAGCCGATCAAATCCAAGCGCTCTATCATCCTCGTTGCCGTCCTCATCTCAGGAAGGCATCATCATCAACGGGTTGCAACGAGTCCGGGTGTTGACAGCGGATCCGTTCGTTACATCATCCTCGCGGCCGTCCTCATTTCGGAAAGAGATCATCATCAACGGGTTGCCACGAGTCAGGGGTTGACATAAAATCATGCACTTTACCGTTATTTTAAATAAATCTAAAAATATTTTAGTTGTTAAAATCGAAAGTACAATTTCTAAAAATGAGTTGGCTGATAGTGATTATAATATCCAATGAATTACAATTATATATAATAAACCATCCTATGAATAGTAATCTTGATAGTTTTAATTAAAAAAAAAATACTAATATTTAAGCTTGATATATTATGTAAATTTTGTAAGTTAGATTTTTGTTAAGTCATAAAGCTATATAGTAAAGTTTTGCATCCAAAGTTAACGCCATTCCAAACTTAGGATTGGGATGTCAAACGGGCCGGGTGGCCCATGGGTCTCCCGGCCTGGCACTACCTTAGACCGGGCTGGAGCACGGCATGGATGGTATAATATCTGTGCCGATCCGGCCTGACCCTTTACACTGGGTGGTTGCCCTTGGGCCCGCAACCCAACACGACCCGACCCATAACAGGCTAGAGTCGGCATGATCTGGGCCCAAGGCAACTTGCCCCTGCAGACTTTCAATTCATCTTTTTAAAAAATAAAAATTTATAAATTTATTTTTAAAAATTAAAATACTTATTATTTTATAATTATTTTTTAATAATTTTTTTATTTTTTTTATCAAAATTTAAATTTAAAACAAAATAATTTAATTTTTCATATTTTAAAATTGTTGATATTTTTTAAAAAAAATTACAAAAAAAAAAAAGAAAAATTAAACAACCGGGTCAGAGCATGACCCGGGTTGGTACGACCGGAGCCTTTCAGCCTAGAGGGTCATGCTTGACCGCATGCTTGAAACATCCGACCCGAATTTAATGTCGGGTCGGTCGACTCCTATCTTGTTTTGGTCCGAATAATGTGGGCTGTACCTGCTCGGCTCACATTACACCCCACCCCTAGGTGAAGAGGGTAATCAAGATAAAATTCATATAAAGATAAAATTCATATAAATACTTCTTTCTATTCATATATCTCAATTTTTTTAATTCACTTTATGCTACTCCTATAACTAAGATGAAATTATAATCTAGTTAGGGATAATTTATAATATATAATATGGTCTTCAAAATTTTAAAAATATTTAATTTATTTCTAAAGGGTTAAACTATTTTTATTGATTTTAATAAATTTCTTCAAATATTCCGATTTCTCCTATGATTTACTAATAAGATTGGATCTAGAATGATATTTTGATCATTTTAAAATAAATTTAAAATTTTTAAATAATAGTAAGAAATAAATAAGCAAAAACTATACCCCATCTAATTAATTAGAGATTATTTTTGAAGTACAATAATACACAGTAAATTAATTAAGATTGAGTTCTCACGGAATAGTTACTAATATGCCCTCCACTTGAACTCAGCCATTCCTATTTCTCTATTTATGCTATATTTTTATTATGGCAATTGTCATCCAATAAACATATAAAGAAAAGATTGAAATGTTTTTAAACTTTTTGGACTTCTTAAATTGTAAAATTAGCTACTTTTGAAAATAGATTACCAAACTACTTGTTAGAATTGCAGATCGCCAATGCCAACCGACTATTTTAAAACCACATGCGAATAGAAAAAGCATATTCATCGCATTTATGGACTCAACCATAATTCTCATGAATTTCGATCTAATTCAATTCATCTAAATATTATGTCTATTATTGAATTTTTTATTGTTAGATCTGTCTTGGTTCGTTGCCACATTAAATTTATTAGACTAAATCTAATTCAACTTATTAGTTTTGCAAATTTATTATCATGAAATAACAAAAATAGAGGGATGCTAGGTGTACACCCCTTTAGGGGTGTACATCCTACACCCCACCCCATCCTAAAGTGGGTATTATTTTACTCGTCACATCGAGTGACGAGTGAAATTCATCCCATTCCAGAATATGATGGGGTGTAAGATATACACTCCTAAAGAAGTGTATACTTATATATACCCGACAGAAAATATTAAGCTAAGTAACAATAACATTTTGTAAAGCTATTAGATGTACGAAGTAAATATAATATAAACGCGTTGAGAATTGAGGCCCAGGCAACATTCTGAGTAGAATTCATTCCATCCCAGAATGGGGTGGGATGTAAAATATACACCCCTAAAGGGGTGTACATTTATATATACCCGTCGAGAATATCGACTTAAGTAATAATAACATTTTGTAAAGCTATTAGATGTACGAAGTAAATATAATATAAACGCGTTGAGAATTAAGGCCCAGGCAACATTCTGAGTAGGCCGAAGTGCGCGTAACCAATACAAGTCTTGCTAAATACAAATTGATAGTAGCATGTAGAATTTGTTTGAAACATTTAGATCAAGTCATTATCGCTGATTTAAAAATCTCAGTATCAAAAACAATTTGATAGAACAGATATGACATCCCAATAATCTCATATCGGATGAGAATGAAATTATGATTAGATTTATAAAAGATCATGGATATGGATAATAATAACTGAGCTTAAATATTTTGGACCGGTTGTTTGGGTCCAACGAGTTATTATTGCTAGTGGACTGGATCGTTACATTTGGTATCAAAGTCAATCACCAGCCATAAGTTTGTAACAAGTCTGTGGCCGAGTCAAGGTCTAAGGGACAAAGTGATAGATTATGTCAGGGTCTGAATAACAAGACTAGCGAAACAAGTCTCACATCGTCGGGTGATTTTGGATTGTGTGTGTGTGTGTGTGTTTGGACTGACGAGAACGTCAAGTCTAAACGAAGGAGAGTTTGTGACACCCCGATAGTCCCACATCGGATGGAATGAAGTTGTGATTGAATTTATATGAGACTATGAATATAAGTAATAATAATTGTATTTAAATATTTTGAGTCGGTTGTTTGGACCCAACGAATTAGTATTACTAGTGGGTCAAATTGTTACAACGAATTATTATTACTAGTGGTTCGGATTGTTACAACGGAGATCACCGTACTTCTAAAAGTATATAAGTCTAGCTCTTTATACATTATACTCATTATTAAAAATTATAAAATATCAAATCAAATTTAATCATGAAATTTGATAAAACAGAGGGCACAGTTTTAGCTTTGTTAAACCTTATATCTTGATTTTCTTAATGCATTATTTTTTTGAAAAAAAAAATAGTTGTTACCGTGGAATTTAATTCTTTGGTATTTTATATAATATATGACACGTGCACGACGCGCTCTCCGTGTTTGGAGTGGCTCGATTGAATATGCGTTGTCTTTTTGTGTTTTAGGCGTCTTTATATTTTTTCTGTACACTTTTACTATTTCATTTAAATTAATTTTATTATAAGATAATGAAAAATCTCTCTCAATTTAGCTATAAAATAGTTCTTAAAATTTTTAATTATTATAACTTAAAATTAAAAATAATAGTTGTG
The DNA here is from genome assembly GCA_029204045.2 of Tillandsia leiboldiana. NCBI lineage: Eukaryota > Viridiplantae > Streptophyta > Magnoliopsida > Poales > Bromeliaceae > Tillandsia > Tillandsia leiboldiana. The sequence goes on from CM055062.1 coordinate 1,907,043, forward strand.
ATCTGTGTATGGCACCGGTTACTTGCTAGTATAAATTAATGACCTAATTTTTTTTACCTTAGGTATTCATGTCACTCTCAAAGAATTGTCCCCGCGGACTTCGCTTTCCTGGCCAGTATAAATAAAAAGCTATGCTACATGTATATTTCAAATGGAGTGTATATTATATATTCATTTTATTCAAGTGTGTGAATTTATTTACCGGTCACTTCGAAGTGATTGGTAAAATTCATCCCATTCTTAGATGGATGGGATGTAAGATGTACACCCCGTTTGGAGTGTATACTTAGCATTAACCATAAATTAATAATGGAAAAAGCTAAGTGTACACCTTATTTGAGGTGTATATTTTACACTTTATCTATTCTAGGATGGAATAAATTTTACTCGTCACTTCGAAATAATGAGTGACTAAATACCAATCTTAAAATAAATTAGGTATAGAATATGGAAAATGCTATGTGTACACCCCTTTCGGGGTGTACATCATACACCCCACCCATCTAAGGGTGGGGGTGTGATGATGGATCACTCGATGTGACCCGTAAAAAATATCGGCACCATTAAAATGGTGGAGGTGTATGATGTACACCCCTTCGGAGTGTACATGTAGCATTGCTCATAAAATATACACCCTGAATAAAATATACATGTAGCCAATCTTTTTTACCTTAGGTCACGTCACTCTGATAAAGAATTGTCTCCGTGGACTTTTTACTTTTCCTTTCCTTCTAGTCTAGTAATTAAAACGAAAAATACATACCAAGCCTTTTCAAACATTAGCACCCTTGTAAATGACCACATGAATTTTAAAAGTTAAATAAAAAATTATGTATTATTTTTTGTGTTTTAATTAACTAAACATTCGGACATAATTTTAACATAATTTCTGCAAAATTTTGTTGCTGATGGAAATTAACTTTAAAATTTTTATTAATATTAATTTTAGAAGTTTGGGAGGTCATGTACAATGTTGAGCTAGAGTTTAAGGGAGCGTGACATGTTATTTTCATTTAAAGATTAATTTATTAATTTACAGTGTATTGTATAGGAATGATGGATCCATATAAATTTAGAATAATCCAAGCAATTTTTTGAGTTCACAGGGATTAGTCTCATGGATTTATATGTATGATTTTCTATTTTGAAATACTTGTTCCTTTATCTCATCATTACAAAACTACCACTAATTAACCAAGTGGATCTTTTTTTCAAAACATTTTTTTTTTTTTTAAATACGCCACCATGTGATAATGAGAGAATAGTACATTCTTCCAACTTGACTTTGGAGTAATGGAATGATAGCCCAACAAGCCCTGAGAACACAACTAAGTCTCTATCTATTGGAGTATATGGAATGATAGCCCAACAAGCCCTGAGAACACAACTAAATCTTTATCTATTATAGTTATGATATCCTATGTTTCACAATTTAGCAACTAATTATATATTAAGTGTAAAGATGATAAATATTTTTATTATATATATTTAGAATTCAGATCAAATCACAACATAGAGAGATGATGGGAATAATCAACATACGCGGCAGCTATTACTCCGAAAATATAGTGGTAATCATTCATAAATGATGAGGTAGAGAATTATAACCTTTAAAGGGGCTTCAGCTTTAATTTGTCTGAAAGGATGTTTCCTGTGTCGATGGCATTGGATTATCATTTTCTTGATACCTCACCTATTTCTTGATCCTCGTTAAAGTAGCTATTATTTTCTCCTACTTCCTTTCTTGATGCTTTATTGGTGTTGTTATTATTAGGGGAAGATGAAATGCTGCAATGGATGAGGAAGAAGGAACGATGCAGAGAAGAGGGAAAGGGACATCGTGCATAGAGGGACGCTTCGATGGAACAAAAAATAATAATGGTTGAAGGAAAAGGAAGAGATTTTAGGTCGAAAAAAATCGGTTCAACACATTATTGCAATCCAACTTCCCAAGAGGTCATCCATCTTAGAATTACTTTAGCCGTAGCACACTTAACTCTCTTAGCCTTTTTGACCTAATTACCGTCTAAAATACTATAGTTGAGCAATGTGAAACTCTGTCACGCCCCGAGTTTAAAAATCAGGTCTGAAAATTTTTTTTTTTTGTATATATCAGAGTTTGCAAAACGGGCGTAACAGACCGCCACACATATAGGAAATCCCCTATCCACAGGGATAAGGTCTCTCCTATACATGCACGGCTAGGCAATCCAATCATCAATCAGAGATCAATCAACATCTAAACTAAACAATGACTAATCAACAAGAATAATCCAAATAATCATGCTAACATCAATCTGACATATCCAAATAATCGAAAAGCTGAAATAACATAAATCAGAGTCAACCACAATCATCAGGGGGACAGCTCTATCGTAACAGCCTCACTGGATCGTCCCGATATCTCACCACCCGAAAGACCTGCAACAGTCACCCGAGGGTGTGAGACACACCGGAGTGTATCCCAGTGGGCACGACGAGCCGAGAAGTAGCTAATCGTACCTACTGGGTACTAAAATCTGCGGATAGTAAGAATCATAGGGTAAAGCTGAACAATAAAGCAGATCTACTGATAATCACTAGAATCCACAGATAAGCTAACTAGGCAGGTAATCAATCATCAGGAACTGCAGATAAGTAATACTGAAAATCAGGGTATCACAATGATAATCGATCATAATAACTGTAGATCATACATGCTGAAAATCAGGATAATGTCTATCAGGAACGTGCATAAAGAACTGCAAGCGATCAAAGTATATCTACAGATAATAATGCTGGAAATCAACATAACTGAACAACAATGGTACGAAGTAGGCATCATGCATCAAAGACAGAACCCAAGTACCCAATCAATGCCAGTATTGGTCGCGAGGACCTCAGGCACATACCACCTGGCTGGCACCTAGCTGGCTGACATAACCCCGCACCCACTGGTGCCTAACTGGGGGCTCACGGGTCCATCTCAAGACCACTTTACCGGTAAAGAACATCGCTGCGGTCATGACTCCGCTGATGTACGTGAAGTACAGCGTGCGTGGTAGTCATCATGCTATGATCAAGCTCACGGTCTAATGACCGGGTAGTCGGCAATAAGCCGAGATCCCAACAGGGAAATCATCTATCGTGTCGATCAGAATCTATCATGCATATCGAAACATCAAGTAGTATCTATCAATCATGCATATCGGAATATCGAATAGTATCCAACAATCAGGATCAATCAATCATGCATATCGGAATATCAACAATAAATCGGCTGACAGGAATCAACAAGTGCCATCAAATCATGTAGATCTATATACTGAAAAAGCTGATGAACAGATATGTATATGGTATGTCTCATGAAGATCAAGGTCTATCAGAAATATAAAAACTGATAAACAGGTACGTAAGATATGTCTCACGTAGATCAAGATCTATCAGGACTAATCATAGGGCATGTCAATACAATCATCAAGGCTAATCTAGATAAAATCAGCAGGTATATATGATGAGTCTAAAAGAATCAATGTCTATCAGGAGATCATGTGATATATATGCAGTCATTATAGGTCGTATCGGTATAATTCGCAGGCTGGTCAAAAAAATAGGTGTCCGACTGGACTAAAGCAACCAGAGGGCCGAATAGATCAAGCCCGGACCGAAGCTAACCCACCTGGATGTAGGCAGATCCTCGAACTCTCGCACAGCTACTGGGAGGCTGGTGCAGAACAACTGGGCCCTGAATAAGAAGCTATGATCAGTAAAGGACTCACAGATACCCATCCCGACGACACGACAGTAACGGAGGGTTTAAACGGGACAATATTATCGATTTATCGCACAAAATCCAATTCTCGATCAACGAGGATCTACTGAACTCTAACAAGATGCCTAGTAGGTGTGTAAACACTGTCTAAAGACAGCCAGCAAGTCCGAATTGCGTTTTAGTCCAAAATACATCTTAATTTGCATAAAATCATTGAATTAATCCGCTGTTTCGACTCGTTCTTAAAATCCGGGGGTCCAAAAGCTGCGCCGTAACTTTCAGCGCGTTCGTTACGACGCGACGGAGGCCGTGCTCACAAGATTGGGGCCGAGACCAGGCCCATTTACAAGTTGGCTCATATCCATTAGGGTTCCAATTGCCACTATGCTTAATTTCTATTTGTAGTTGATCAATTTAAAAGTTCAGTGGAGCATCATGTACTGGGGACTAGGTAGAGTTGAGGGCTCACCTCAGGTGCACCGGGGAGTGGCCGGAGAGGTTGACCGGAGCAGCACCCAAACCGTAAGGAGCTCGGTTTGCTCTTCACTGGAATAAACCCGGGTCCAGACCTGAAGTAATGTGAGCACAAGTTAACTCTTAGTCTCAGTAAGTGTTATGGTCAAGTGGGGTCGAGCCCCGGCGGCCGGAGGCGGCGGCGGCCGGAGACAAGCCCGAGCTTGCCAATTCGGGAGCAACACTGGAAACCCAATTTCAAAGGTACCCTGGCCCAAAAATAAAATGGTGGGGGTACTAATATCTGTACGTAGGGCTTACCTGTGCAAGATGCCGGAGCCCGAGACGCCGGGGATCGCCGGAGATGAAACCCGAAGTCAAATCGAGTGCAACTGTCGAAATAAAAATCCCGACGTTAAACTCCGCATGCAAGATGGTGGGAATGCTCTAAAAGGTTCAAGAAGCTCACCTGGGCAGTTTCCCGGCGACGGGGAGCGTCGGCGAGGCGTCGCCGGCAAAGCTCGGTGGAGCTTCAAGGGCGTTAATGGCGGATTCCGGTGCGGCGGCTCCGAGCCGGAGAAAGTTGGACCAGAAGGTCTGTCCCGGCGATGCGAAGCTCGGTGCAGTGGTAGCCGGCGACGGGAGGCCACGGCGGCGCCGGACGGCGGCTGTCGGCCAAAGTGCCAAATATCGGGTTTCTAGGGCACGCTCGTCTGGCCCCGATCTGGATCCGATCGTGATCAAACCTCGTGGTGGTGCTGCAGTCGACGAGAGGAACCGATTGAACGGTGTTGATCTGAAGGTTGACGGCCGGATGAAGCCCGCGCCCGCGCCCGGTCAAAAAACGATAATTCGGCGATGAGTTGCTCCCCGCCGGCAGCCTGGACGACGGCGATGGCTCGGGCTTCACAAGGTGGATCGCCTTGATGTCAGGAGCACGCTGAACATGCCCAAATTCCAGAACAAAAAGGAAAGTTGCAAGATCTCACCTTCGCCGGAAAACTGGAAGGAGAGGGAGTCTCCCGCGGCGGCGCGCGGCGGCGGCTGGGGCCGGGGTCACCTCAGCTTGGTTGAGGCTTCATGGAGGAGTCCTCAGGACCAAGTTTTGATTGCCTAGACCCTTCTCGGTCACCCTCTTTCCGAGTCGCCCGAGATCAAGATGTTTCTTGATCTTCTTCTCCGGCGACGTGGAGGCGGCGGCCGGCGCGGAGCTCCGGTTGCGTGGAGTGCGCAGAGAGGAGGGAGTTTGTTGTTGGGGACTGGTGGAGAGCCTCGCTGAGGCTTCGGGCTTTAAAATCCAACCGAGTTTTGGATTTCAAAACTTTGAATATGGCACAATTGCCAAATAAGCCCTCCACTCCTTGGTATTTGGTGCTAGGTCCTTCGCTGTAAACTTCTCTCACACTCTAGTCCTTCCCCAAGAGCAGGCACGCAAAACGAGGCAACTTCGATAGGGTTTTATGTGCAAATATCCCCTTTTTCACCTTGTTTCACGCTTTTCGAGGCGATCCGCTCGTCGAAACGAAAAATGGACTGCGCCATGACGTCCGGCTCGACGAGACCTATCAGGTAGCGATTTTTGATTTTCGAAAAACTGCCCGGATAAAAACTCGGTCCATAACTTACTGTTCCGGAATACAGTTTTTGCGTTTTTCGAGGCCTTAGAGTCGTCAAACGGAAATTCCGTCAGTGCCATTGCGTTCAGAATGATGAAACCGTTCGAAATGACTACCTGAAGTGCTATGATCGGCTTCTAGACAGCGATTTGGCTGATGTTCGCACTTAGGGTATTTGGATTTTAGGATTTACTGTTCATCAACAGTACCCAAGCACTATGCACTTAAGTCGCGGGTCCTACCCGCTTCTTCGTCGATTTCCGGAAGATCCGACCGTCGGATCTGAACATGTTTAATATGGTTTTCACTCGATTCGACGAGACGGTCGTGCTGGTGATTTCGGATTTTCGAGATCATGCTCGGATTGAAAAGTGATATTTCTGGCCTATTAACTGTGCAATTTACACTGCAGAAAAGGGGCACTGAGGCTACTCTTGCCATTCATGATTCAAAATCGACTAGACTTTTATTCTTTTCCTTTTTATTTAATTATAAAATTTCAAGTTCTTACAAACTCATCTCACAAGTCTTAATTGACCTTGTGGGGAGTCAATCTTCACCTACAACAATCGTTAACCGGAAAGTCGCCTCACTTTTCAGAAAGGTCACGCATTCTAAAACTACTCTAATTCTAGCACGCTTAACCTTATTAACTTTTTGGACCTAACCACCGTTCAACAAGCTATAGCCAGATTAAGAGGTTTAGCTTTATTATATCTCATATATAGTACTATTCTATATTATAGGGTATTACATACATAATATATAACAAAGTACCGATTCGGTTCAACAGATAATATATAACATAACAAAATAGACGGGTTCAACAGGTAACATATGTCGATTTGCTTAAATAAAATAATAAAAAAAAGGATAACAGTTTAGTCGGTTTGGTTCAACACAAAGAATATAATAAAGTAGGCTGGTCGGTTCGATAAGTAGACCGATTTAACAGATAATTAAGATAGGCCGGTTCGATTAAAAAAAATAAAGAAAAAAAAATAATTGAGACATGGTTCAACACATAGTATATATATATTCTTAGCCGTCGATCGACGAAGGATAAAAAGATAATTTTACACTTTATCAGGTTAACAGGTCATTTTATAAAAAAAGGTATTTTTATAATTAAACATCACAAAATAATAATAATAAAATATTAATTTAAATACATTATACTAATTTAGTCATTAATTTAAAAAATTGTAGAATTACAATTTAGGCAATAAATTAAAGAGTTTAATTTAAAAATATTTAAAATTATAATTTAGGTATTAATTTAAAGAAATTTAGAATTACAATTTAGTTATTAATTTAAATAGTTTAATTTAAAAAGTTTTAAAATTATAATTTAGGTATTAATTTAAAAAATTTTAGAATTATAATTTATGCATTAATTTAAAAAGTTTAAATTAAAAAGTTTTAGAATTATAATTTAGTCAATAATTTAAAAAGTTTAATTTAAAGAGTTTTAGAATGACAATTTAGACATTAATTTAAAAAGTTTAATTTAAAAAAATTTAGAATTCCTAATTTAAAGAGCTTAATTTAAAGAATTTTAAAATTATAATTTACGCATTAATTTAAAGAATTTAAATTAATAAATTTTAGAATTACAAATTAGGCATTAATTTAAAAAGTTTTAGAATTATAATTTAGGCATTAATTAAAAAAAAAAAATTCAAAGTTTTAGAATGACAATTTAGGCATTAATTTAGAGAGTTTAATTTAAAAAATTTTAGAATTCCTAATTTCAAGAGTTTAATTTAAAAAAATTTAGAATTATAATTTACGCATTAATTTAAAGAGTTTAAATTAAAAAAATTTAGAATTACAATTTAGGAATTTAGGCATTAATTTAAAAAGTTTTAGAATTATAATTTAGGCATTAATTTAAAAAGTTTAATTTAAAGAGTTTTAGAATGACAATTTAGGCATTAATTTAGAGAGTTTAATTTAAAAAATTTTAGAATTCCTAATTTAAAGAGTTTAATTTAAAAAAAATTAGAATTATAATTTACGCATTAATTTAAAGAGTTTAAATTTAAAAATTTAAGAATTACAATTTAGGAATTTAGGCATTAATTTAAAAAGTTTTAGAATTATAATTTAGGCATTAATTTAAAAAGTTTAATTTAAAGTGTTTTAGAATGACAATTTAGGCATTAATTTAAAGATTTTAATTAAAAAAAAATTAGAATTACAATTTAGGCATTAATTTAAAAAGTTTAATTTAAAGAGTTTTAGAATGACAATTTAGGCATTAAATTAAAAAGTTTAATTAAAAAAAAATTAGAATTACAATTTAGGCATTAATTTTTAAAAATTTAGAATTACAATTTAGGCATTAATTTTAAAAATTTTAAAATTACAATTTAGGCATTAATTTAAAAAGTTTAATTTGAAAATATTTGGAATTACAATTTAGGCATTAATTTAAAGAGTCTAATTTAAAAAAATTTAGAATTATAATTTAGGCATTAATTTAAAAAGTTTAATTTAAAGAATTTTAAAATTACAATTTAAGCATTAATTTAAAGAGTTTAAATTTAAAAAAATTAAATTTACATTTTAGGCATTAATTTAAAAAGTTTTAGAATTACAATTTAGGCATTAATTTAAAGAGTTTAATTAAAAAAAAAAATTACAATTTAGGCATTAATTTAAAAAGTTTAATTTAAAGAATTTTAGAATTACAATCTAAGCATTAATTTAAAGAGTTTAAATTAAAAAAAAAATTAGAATTACAATTTAGGTATTAATTTAAAGAATTTAGAATTACAATTTAGGCATTAATTTAAAAGGTTTAATTTAAAGAGTTTTGGAATGACAATTTAGCCATTAATTTAAAAAGTCTTAGAATTAAAATTTAGCCATTAATTTAAAAAGTTTAATTTAAAAAAATTTAGAATTACAATTTAGCCCTTAATTTAAAGAGTTTTAAAATTACAATTTAGTGATTAATTTAAAAAATTTTAGAATTAAAATTTAGGCATCAATTTAAAGAGTTTAATTTGTTTAAAAAAATTTAAAATTTCTTTAATTTAAACATTAATTTTGTATTACAATTTTTAAAAAATTTAATGTCCTTACTAGCAAATTAAATAAAAAAAGTAATCTAAATTTTTTCCTTATTTTTTTTTAAAAAAATAAAAATTAATGGATTCCTAAATTCTAATTTCTAAAAATAATTTTCTAAAATTAAAATTATTTACAATATATTAAATAAAGATAATTAAAATATTACTATTTAAGATGATAACTAAATTGGAATATTTAAAATTTATAATCTTTTCAAAATTAAAAACTCTCACTAAATTCAAAATTTTAAAATTTATAATATTTACAAAAATAAAATTCTCAAAATATAGATAAAATTACTTAATTACCCTTGAATTAAAAGACCAAAATAATTCTGTTTTAGGGGACCTGGTAATCGAGATCTCCCTCAAAGTGACCTTTTATTGCAGATCACTACTTAAAAAAAAATTAAATCTGAGCCGTTGAACAAGTATGAATGAACGGTAACTAAAAAAAAAAAGTATACAAGTATGGCTCCCCATATATATATATATATATATATATATATATATATATATATATATATATATATATATATATATATATATATATATATATACAAAGTAGGCGATCAATGCGGTTCAAAAAAAAATTAATAGGATTGGAAGAGGTGAGGTGATTTTAGTGGATTCGATGTAAAATACGTGAAAGATACAATACCACTTGATATTTTTATTGAAAATTCACATATTTATATGTATAGATGGCGTCAACTCTTTTAGTCTCTCCATTAATCATTGTTCATTTCTATTATTAATAGTCTTATTTTTAGTTACAAAGACTTACAGGAGACCATTTAAAGCCTATACTTTTCCTAAATGAACAATTACTGGACAAAGTCTAAATTATATTTAATACTATGTATTTTATATACCCTTGAAAGTTTATTTTTGTCCAAATTTTATATTTTATTGCACTACATGCCCAATAATCTTGCATTTTTTTCTTATTTTATTAGTTTTTTTCTTGTATTAGTATTACGTACATCCATATAATATAATTATAGATTTTCTTGATTCAAGCTATTTGGCATGATATAACCTTTTGTACTTTCACAAAGTCTTATATCTTACTGTTGATCTGTAATACATATATAGGACACATTAATATTGTTTATGCATTATACTTTAATACTAAAATAGTTTATATATTAAGTTAGGCTTGCGTGTTTTCAAGATTTCTGAATTATCAAATTATTTTCAATGCTGGAACTTCTATATCGACGATTGGTTTGGCTAGACTTGGTATCGAATATTTAAAATATCTAGAAAATAAATTTTATAGTTTTTTATATCTTTTACCTAGTAATCTAAATGACTCAAAATTTTGAAAATAAAAATATCATAAAAAGCGATGATATGACACTAAAATTTTAAATTAAAAATATTGATCTTGTTTTATATAGTATAAATAAAAAAATTTTATCAAAATTTTACGTGATTAATTTGAATATTTTTATACCGTTAAATTTACAAACGACTCACTACGATCATTAACATTGTTGATTTTGAGCCACTTCGATAATTAGGTAAATAATATTAATAAATCGTAAAATTTATTTTTTAGATATTTTAAATATTTTAAATCAATTCTAATGGAGTTGATCGATCATCAATTCATAAATCTCAGCATTGAAAATGACTTGATAGTGCGGAGGTTACTGTTCTTCTAAAAATAGGTCAGTCTAGCTGTTTATACATTATACTTCAATATTGAAAATTATAAAATATCAAATCAAATTTAATCATGAAATTTGATAAAAAAGAGGGCACAATTTTAGATTTGTTAAATATTGTATTTTTATTTTCTTAATGCATTATTACTTTGAAAAAAAATTAGTTATTAGTGTTGAATTTAATTTTTTGGTATTTTAGATAATACATACATACGGCACGATTTTCGCGTTTGGCTGGCTCTGTGGAGCCGCGTTGTCTTTTCGTATTTCGCAAGTCTTTTCGTACGACATGTCTATTTTTGTGTTTCGCAAGTCTTTTCGTACGACATGTCTCTTAATTTGCTCTCTTTATGTTCTAGTATTCACTAAGAAATCGTTTAATTGGATGTAATTATAAAAATAGCTTAAGTTGAAAACAGACAACTGCAAATAGTCCAATTTGTTTATTTGGACATAGTTATGAAAATAACGTCGTTGAAAATAGACAATTGCAAATAGTACAATCATAACTACGCTAGGCGTTATATTTTTACTATTTCATTTAAAGTAAATTTATTATAAGATATCTTTGTAAAGTCTAAATAAGCAATCTCTCAATTTGACAGTAAAATAATTTTTAAAATTTTTAATTATTATAACTTAAAATTAAAAATAATAATCGTGATACTTGCTAATGACCTCGAGTCTTCTTTAGATTAGGTATTCGCGGGAAGAGACGCATTTTTTTTTTTTTTTTTTTGGCTCCGTTGACTGGAGACTACTGATTCGAGAGATCATGTCACTCTCGGAGAAATAAATTAATGACCGAGTCTTCTTTAGCTTAGTACTCTTGTCACTGTTAGGTGGTGTTTGGTTCGAATTATTCCGCTACGATTAGAACTAAAGTCAAAATTACTGTATTTGATTTATCCATTCTGTAATACGTTTAGTAATAAAATATTACAAATGGTATACAAGATTGTATCGAAAATATTATTCGGGGACGTGAGTATCTTACATTACTGAAGACGATAATATTGCATATTTTTGATGAAAATTTAAATTTTACACTTCAACCCCTGAGCCCTTTCGATACATTATTTTTAAAATTTTAATTTTAAATTTTAAATTTTAAATCTTAAATTTTATATTTCAAATTTAGATTTTAAATTTTAAATTTTTAATTCAAAATTTTGAATTGTTAAATTTTAAATTTTAAATATTGAATTTTATATTTCAAATTTAGATTTAAAATTTTAAATTTAACATTTTTAAAAATTTAAAATTTAAATATTAAATTTAGATTTTAGATTTTAAATTTTAAATTTAAAAATTAGATTTTAAACTTTAAAATTTTAAATTTTAAATTTCAAATTTCAAATTTGGATTTTAAATTTTAAATTTTAAATTTATATTTTAAATTTTAAATTTTCAATTTAGATTTTAAATTTTAAAATTTATATTTATACTTATATTTTAAAATTTAAAATTTTAATTTTTAAATTAAAATATTAAATTATATATTTTATTTAGATTTTAAAATTAATATTTCAAATTTTAAATTTAATTATAAATTATATTAAAGTTATAGTTTAATAAAAAATAACATTAAATTTGACCGGACAATTTTAAAATAAACTATTCATTATTATCAGTATTACTAAATTTTATAAATTAAATAAAATATAATATTAAATTAAATGTACACTTAGTTCAATATTATATTACTGCATTAAACCCAACACGATAATACAAGATCAATAGTAATCCGATTCAGTAATCTTAAATATCTAGCTATGTCGATATACCCTGTAACACTATATAGCGCTAACCAAGCGCGCCCTCGCCCTCAAAGAAACGTAGACTCTGTGAACTTTATGCTCTCCCTTTCCTACTAGTAATAAAAACAAATTAAAAATACATACCAAGTTTTTTCAAACATTAGCACATGCGTTTATAAATAGCTACATGGATTTTTAAAAATAAATAAAAAATTATGTATTATTTTGTTTTTTAATTAAGTTACCATCCGAACATAATTTGTACATAATTTCTGCCAAATGTTGTGGTTAATCAAAATTAACTATGCCGTTCTTATTAACTTCTTAAAGGTTCGAGAGGTTGTACAATGTTGAGCTAGAGTTCAAGAGGGGTGTGACGTATTATTTTTATTTAAAGATTAATTTATATTTATAGCTTATTTTACGAATGATCAATCCATATAAATTTAGAATAATCCAAACAATTCTTTTTTAGTTCACAGGGGTTAGTCTCATGGATTTATTTATGATTTTCTATTTTGAAGTACTTGTTCCATTATCTCATCATTACAAAACTACCACTTATTAACTAATTAACACCCAAATTTTTTTTCAAAACTATTATTTTTGGATAAATTATATATATAAAAAAATCTTTGCACTATAGCCGGTGTCTCAATTATTTCCTGCATTAAAAATTATGTGAATTATTTTTCTGCACTTTGCTATTAAATTGGTCTAAAATTTTTGAATAATTGTTGAATGTGACTATACAACTTTATAAAAATAAATTGACAAATAAAATTACTTGCGATTTATACAACAAAATCATATAAATTGAATAAAATTATTTGATAAAATATCAAAGTCGGAGATCTCGTTTATCTAACTTTTCATCAGTTTTCTAAATGGCAAATTAGGTAAATACAGAAATGCCCAACAATATAATATACCAACTTGTTTAAGTAAACTTTTACCTTATAATTTGCTTATGTAGGGTATGATAAAGGCACGGACTAAAGTGTAAGGGAGACATTCAGAAATAATTAAGCCCCTTTTCTTTTCTTTTTAAGTGGTATTTACTAAACCAATTAATGAACATAGAAATTAATATTCACTTATTTTCTCATTATCTTAAGATGTACGTATGAAAACGAAATTGCATGTCTTATTTAGAATAGTAAAAGACACGTACTGCTCTTGACCGGCATTACAAAGAAATTGTCTTATTAAGTTATATATAGTCGTCTTCAATAAAACAAAATAAAAAGATAAGTCATACTTATGTACCATTGAAATATATATATATATATATATATATATATATATATATATATATATATATATATATATATATATATATATATATATATATATAAACGTTGGTATACGAAATTGCTCATAAATTAATTAATAACTAGAGGAATTGATCAGTAGACACCAATCAATGGAGCCAATGAGAGACTCCTCTCTTCCCGGAGCAGCCACGGTTATCCTGTGGTTGCTATCTTCGTTCCTCGCAGCCGCGGCGGCGGCACCACCAACCAATGCTTCCCACTGCCCGCAAACATGCGGCGACGTCGAGATACCCTACCCGTTCGGCATCGGCCCAAACTGTTCATTGACGGGCTTCGAGCTCAGCTGCAACGAGACCACCCGCAAGCCCTTCTTGTTCAACGTTGAGGTCCTCAACATCTCGTTGTCGATCGGCCAAGCTCGCGTCAACAACCATATATCCTGGCAATGCTACAACATCACGTCCCGCAACACTTATTATAGCCGGTGGAGGATGAACTTAAGTGGGACGCCGTTCCGGTTCTCCAGCAGCCTTAATACGTTCACAGCGATAGGGTGCGAAACTCTGGCCTACATCACGGTCGCCAACGCCAAGGATGACTACGCAACCGGGTGCGTCTCCCTGTGTGATAACAAGGCGAGCTTGATCAACGGCTCGTGCTCAGGAATCGGCTGTTGCCAGACGGAAATCCCGAAGGGGATCGACTACTATCATGTGTCGTTTGACGAGAGGTTCAATAGCTCGGACGTGTGGAACTTTAGTCGTTGCAGCTACGCCGTCCTAGCGGAGACTGGTCAGTTCGAGTTCAACACCGTCTACATCACAACCGACGAGTTGCAGGAGAATGGAGAGGTTCCGCTGGTGCTCGATTGGGCTATAGGCAACGAGACGTGCCAGGAGGCCCGGAAAAACGAGACCTCCTACGCTTGCGTGAGCGACAACAGCGTGTGCGTGAACTCCACCAACGACTCAGGCTATCTATGCAATTGCTTAGAGGGTTATCACGGCAATCCTTATCTACGACAAGGGTGCCAAGGTTTGTACCTCTCTCTCTCTCTCCATAAAAATTAGCCCAAGTAGATCAGGATAATATTTTGGATCATTGGTTAAGAGGCTGTTTTGTTCGTGGAAGAAGATCTAGCAGAAAAAAAAATTTCAACAACTTTTTAAATTGATATATATATAAAATATAGTACGTCTAAGAGCATGCACCGTGATGTGCATCCCAAAATTAATGATCTTACATTGCACTGTGCGCTCCGCTTTCGAGCACATTTAATTTTCTAGTGTATTTAAATTTTTTTAATCTTTTAAGTCCAACCAATATCACTATAGTTGGGTTAAAAAATATATTCCTATTATACCTTATATATAACTATTTTAAATTTTAAAAATATTATATATTTTTTTAAAAAAAAAATTGACTTCTTTGTTAATCGTTATGATTAATCACGCTCATGAGCACTAGGTCTTAATTATATGATATTGTGGAGAGCCGTGCTAGCTCCCACAACGATAGTCAGTCATGGAACCGCACTCTACCCGCTATATTATCCTATCTCAGTCGAGACTCATTTTATATTTTCGGCTGATGATGAGTTCTCATACAACTGTGACGCCCTGCTTCCAAGAAAGGTCATCCATCAAAAAACTATTTTAATCCTAACATATTTAAATCTCTTAATGTAGACTTATCCAGCGTCCAAAATAATATATATATATATATATATATATATATATATATATATATATATATATATATATATATATATATATATATATATATATATAACTAGGCTGGAATACTATAGATAGCATCAAGTCATTGATGCTACTAATTTTTTAGCCCTTAGATTAAAGTATGTGCGGTTAGGATGATAGTGGTCCCTTAGGCTGCGTTTGGAATCGGGTTAAGGTGGAATTGGCTAAACCGGGGATAAATATAAAGTACGGAATTAGAGCGAAAAAGCGTTTGGGATGGTTCCAGGAATAAGAGATTTTGTGTTTGGTTTAATAATGAGGAATAGAAGGAATAAAGAGGATAAGTTGGATAAATTACCTTTTTGCCCTCAAAAGTTAATATGTGATAAAAGTTGTTAAAATCTAATTATTTCGTTTTAATTAATGGATTAATAGTTTAAAAAAATAGAAATAAAATTATAATCATAATTAAATTATATTATTTAAAAATAATATTTAATTTAATATTTTATTTTCTCAAATTAAAATTAAAATTTAAAATATAAAATTTCAACATTTTAATTTTAAGATTTAAAATTTTATAATATTTATTTTAAATAATAAATTTTTAACATAAATTTTTTTTAAAATTTGGAAAAATCGTATATTTGCTAAATATTTGTAAATTTTTGCCCTCAAGTTTTATTATGTGATTAAAATTTTGTAAAATTGTTTTTCTCGTTTTAATTAATGGATTAATGGTTTAAAAAAATAGAAATAAAATTATAATCATAATTAAATTATATTATTTAAAAATAATATTTAATTTAATATTTTATTTTCTCAAATTTAAATTTAAATTTAAAATATAAAATTTCAACATTTTAATTTTAAGATTTAAAATTTTATAATATTTATTTTAAATAATAAATTTTTAACATAAAATTTTTTTAAAATTTGGAAAAATCGTATATTTGCTAAATATTTGCAAATTTTTGCCCTCAAGCTTTATTATGTGATTAAAATTTTGTAAAATTATTTTTCTCGTTTTAATTAATGGATTAATGGTTTTAAAAAATAAAAATAAAATTATAATCATAATTAAATTATGTTATTTAAAAATAATATTTAATTTAATATTTTATTTTCTCAAATTAAAATTAAAACTTCAAACATAAAATTTCAACATTTTAATTTTAAGATTTAAAATTTTATAATATTTATTTTAAATAATAAATTTTTAACATAAAATTTTTTTAAAATTTGGAAAAATCGTATATTTGCTAAATATTTGTAAATTTTTGCCCTCAAGCTTTATTATGTGATTAAAATTTTGTAAAATCGTTTTTCTCGTTTTAATTAATGGATTAATGGTTTTAAAAAATAGAAATAAAATTATAATCATAATTAAATTATATTATTTAAAAATAATATTTAATTTAAAATTTTATTTTTTCAAATTAAATTTAAAATTTCAAACATAAAATTTTAACATTTAAATTTTAAAATTTAAAATTTTATAATATTAATTTGTGATGATGAGAGTGTATTGGGAAGAGAGAAAGGAGGTAGGATGAAGGAAAAGAGAGAGAGGAGAGAGGGATTTGTGATGATGAGAGTGTATTGGGAAGAGAGAAAGGAGGGGAGAGGAGAGAGAGTGAGGAGAGAGTTTTTATTAAAATAATATGTTGGGAGGAGATAAAATAGGGAATGAGGGTAAAATGGTAAAAAATATAATATTAAAATAATATGTTGGGATTTGTTATACCAGCTATTCTGCCTGTTCTGGGTTAAGCAATACCATATGGTTCCCGGAGCGTTTGGTAGAATAAGGGGGATAAACCCGCTATTCCCGGTTCTAGTCCCGAACCAAACGGACCCTTAGGCATCGTTTGTTTCGGGGCTAGAACCGGGAATAAGAGGTTTATCCCTCTTATTCTACCAAACGCACCAAGAATTATTCGGTACAGTAGTTCTAGTACAAGCAGAATAAACTGGAACAACAGTTCTTATCTATTATTTTATAATTTTTTTTTTTATTAAACTATCCCTCCTCCCCTCCTTTCTCTCTTTCCAATACACTCTCATCATCACAAATTCCTCTCTCTCCTTTCTCTTTTTTCCTTCCCAATACACTTTCATCATTACAAATCCCTCTCTCTCATCTCTCTCTTTTCCTTCCCAATACACTCTCATCATCACAACCTCTTTATTCTTCTTATTCCTCATTCTCATACCAAACACAAAATCTCTTAATCCTGGAACCGAACCAAACGCTTTTTTGCTCTTATTCCGTACTTTATACCTATCCCCAGAATAGCTAGTTTTGGTTATTTCGTTACCAAACGATACCTTAGGGTTTAGTGGGTAGTTGGTTGAATAGTAAAAATTTTAGAAACCGCTATAATCCCAACCGCACATCCTTTCATCCAAGAGTTGAAAACTTGATAGCACCAATTGCTTAGTGCTATCGGTAGTACTCCAGCCGGACTCTCTCTCTCTCTCTCTCTCTCTCTCTCTCTCTCTCTCTATATATAGAGAGAGAGAGAGAGTCCCCTTTGTACTCATAACTTTTTCACCCTTTGATGAAGGAATGTACGGTTAGGATGATAGTGGTCCTCTAGGGTTTACTAGGTTGTTGGGGAAATAGTAAAAATCATAAAAACTACTATAATTCTAACCGCACATTCCTTCATCCAAGGGATGAAAACTTATGAGTACAAAAAAAATTCACTCATAAGAGTATAGTATATATATATATATATATATATATATATATATATATATATATATATATATATATATATATATATATATATATATGTATATATATTTGTATGTATAATCATGTTAATAAACTCGCAAACACTATACGTGAGACTCGTCTCGTTTGTTTTAGCCAAACGGCTTTTTTTTTTTAACTACTGGTAATTGATTCTGATACCAATTATAATTAATTATAACGCTTTATTTTTTAAGAGGTTATTTATTTTAGAATTATTCTAGTCATAATATATTTAACTCTCCTAATATTTTAGACCTAATTAATCATTATTTAAAATACTATAATCAATTTATGAGGTTTAATTCTTATTATTATTTCTCTTATATAAAAAATTATATATTTTAAATTCTATAAATGCCACATGCACATTACTAGCTAATTTCTTGGTAATTCTGAATGCGTATTTAAGTCTTCAAATTTATATGTATACATTGTTGTGTATATGTCTGAATATACGTGGCCTCTGTAAGGTATAATGTGGGCCGTGCCGCGCCGGGTTGGAGCTACGAGGCCTTCGGCCCAGCATAGCTCTCCGGCCTGAAATGCATGGGCCGGATCGGGCTAGGCCGTGCTTCGGATCGATTCTTTAAAACTTTTATTTTTAAATTTTTTTAAAAAAATATATAAATTTTAAAATATAAATAATAAATTATTTTTATTTAAATTTATATTTTGATAAAAAAATTAAAATTTTAAAAAATAATTATAAAATAACAAATTTTTAATTTTTTTAAAAAATATTCATAAATATTTATTTTTTTTAAAAAAAATAATAATTTGGATGAGGATTGTAGTCTAATGGACCAAAATTAGTTCAATAGGCCAAAATCATTTCTTTCAAGGTCCGCACCGCAAGGAGAAGGCCCAAGGCCCAAGGCAAACTCGGCCTTGGGGTTCGGTCGTGCTTGCCGAGCTGGCACGGCCCAAGCGGGCTATGCCGAGCCGCCGGCCTCTTGTTGGCTCGGCACTGCTCAGGACTGCTTCGAGCCAGACCGTACCGAATTGCCGAGTCCAAAAATAGAAGCCCAGCACGATACATTCTTGGGCCAGGCTGTTGCACGGCATAGGAGCTGGTTTTATATCCCTAAAGCCTAGTTAGCATAGAAAACCGTCTCATACTACATACCTCCTCTTTTGGTGATTGGTGATAAAATAAAATATTTTTCATAAAGCAAAGTAAAGAAATTTTTTAATGTTAATAAATATGAAGTTCATGTAAGATTAAATAAACCAAAGGGCAGGAAAAGAAATAAATTATTTCACACTATTGAAGAATCTGAGAAAATTTACCTATGTCCAAAATAAAGCGTCATTTAATTTGCTTACTAAATTATTCATGCCTATGTATTAAAGTTACTCTTTTACTATTGTAACTAGACATATTCCAACATAAGAGGTGTTGAGCAGTGAAAGTTCAAATTTTTGGACTTCAATTCAGTATTTACGTGCAAAGTGGAATTGTAGTCAAACAAGTCTTAACTATTTCTTTCTATTCCTATGTGATGAAATCATAGATATCAATGAATGCGCAAATAAGGAAAATCCACCATCTTCTGGTGTTTGCACCAATACATCTGGCAATTTCTCGTGTTCATGTCCACGCGGCGAACATGGCATTAATCCTTACAGCGATGGTGCATATTATCCGAACCAAACCATTTCGCTCGCAGGGAAGCTGATCATCGGTACGTGTGTGTGTGTGTGTGTATATATATATATATATATATATATATATATATATATATATATCCAA
This sequence comes from Tillandsia leiboldiana, assembly GCA_029204045.2. NCBI lineage: Eukaryota > Viridiplantae > Streptophyta > Magnoliopsida > Poales > Bromeliaceae > Tillandsia > Tillandsia leiboldiana. Next base: position 1,926,873 of record CM055062.1, read on the forward strand.
CCTTTTATATTTCTAAAATAGTGTTATATATATATATATGCTAGTCTAGGTGCTTACCACAGCAAATTCAGAGCACCTATGGGCGCTAGCAATCTGGACCATTTATCGTATTTCTTATTGGGAATTATATGCATGACCTAACTCCTTATGCTCGTCGTAGACTATTGAACTCTATTTGGCATTTCAATTGGTGTAATATATTTGCAGGCACCGTTAGCAGCATCAGTATCATCATTATTCTTCTGGTTATGTCCTTATGTGCTTATATTATATACCAAAGAAAAAAACTTTCGGAGGTTAAAGAGAAATTTTTCCAGCAACATGGAGGTAGGTTATTATCGGAAAAAATCGGAAAACAACAAGGTTTGGCATTCACTATATTTACAAAAGAAGAACTTGAACAGGCAACAAACAAGTTCGATAAGAATAACATTCTTGGACAAGGAGGTCATGGTACCGTATATAAGGGAACACTCAAAGACGATCGTGTTATAGCCATAAAAAACCCTACGACTATTGATGAGGCTCAAAAGAAGGAATTTGGAAAGGAAATGTTTATTCTTTCGCAAATCAACCACAAGAACATAGTTAAGATTCTCGGATGCTGTTTGGAGGTGGAAGTCCCCATGTTGGTGTATGAATTCATCCCAAATGGAACTTTATTCCAATTGATTCATAGGAAGAACCTTTGGGCCCTTGTCTCATTAGGAACTCGTCTTCAAATAGCTCTCGATTCCGCAGAAGCACTCGCGTACTTGCATTCGTCCGCATCCCCTCCGATAATTCACGGAGACGTCAAATCTTCTAATATTCTTTTGGACGATCATCTAAACGCAAAAGTCTCTGACTTTGGTGCTTCGACACTAGCTCCGACAGATGAAACTCAGTTTGTCACACTAGTACAAGGGACTTGCGGTTATTTAGACCCAGAATACCTACAAACATGCCAACTAACAAATAAAAGCGATGTGTACAGCTTCGGCGTGGTTCTTCTGGAGCTTCTTACCGGTAGAAAAGCGTTATACTTCGTAGGACCAGAAGAAGACAAGAGCCTTTCGTCGAGTTTTTTATCTGCCACGAAGGAGGATCGAGTTTGGCAGCTGATCGATGATCTGATTAGAAATGAAGAGGATAAGGATTTGATTGAAGAAGTTGCGGAGCTCGCGAGGGCTTGTCTAAATGTTAGAGGAGAAGAGAGGCCCTCAATGAGAGAAGTAGCTGAGGAGCTCAACAGGTTGAGAAAACTGAAGCAGCACCCTTGGAAACAAAACTCAGAAGAGATGGAAAATTTGCTTGATGAGTCACGGAAGTATCAAGCAGAAGAAAGCACAACTTATTTTAGCTTGGAGAAGAAAGGAGTGCCGAGCATAGGACATGGAAGATAAAGATATATAAATCTTACGCAAAATCTTGATGAAATTGTAATCAAATCACCGACCGTCTTAGCACAGTTGACTAGGAATTTGATGGTCTCTTAAGTTTGAAATCAGATGTATATTAATCTATAGGTTTGTCTATTTATTTATATGGTGTTTTTCATTTGTATAAAACAAGATATTTTCTCATATATTTTATAATAATTACTTTCTTGTTCTATTTTCTTGGTTTAGAAGTAAAGATCTTACTTAACATTTAATTTTCTGCATAACTACATGTAAAAAAAATAAAAGTTGAGAGATTTCAATAAAAATAATATATAATAATTGAGAAACTATTTTAGATGCCCTGTAGTTGAAGGTAAGAAAGAAAGAATACGAAAAATGTGTGGCACCATAATTCAAATGTAAAATACAAATCATCTTCCTAGCAACATGCTAGAGAGTCAGAAAAAATCAATAATGCAACTAGTATTTTAGAATGTGTGAATGTGTATCCGAGCTAATTTTATTATTGTGCCAAATTAAGTTGTAAACGCCTGATTAAAACCAATATGATAATTTTAAATTTTATAAAATTAATTTAACAACATTAATTTGTTTGTGCACTTTTAAGATTAGCTATAGTGTCTATTATAGAGAAATAATTGCCACCACCAACCTCAAATTAACCAAAGTTCCCATTTTAATTTGAAACTATGCAGAGAATTTATTGAATTTGTACATTGCATGTTCAACGTGAAGGGGGACCGGCCGTGGGGTTACCGAGCACACCTCAACCCACACAGCATACGAGCGCAACGGAAACAGAATCTTTCGTAGATGAAAGTAGGCGAAAACGATTGTAGAAAACAAGCACGAGAATAACAAAAGAAATAAAACAAATAAGGGAATGTAAGGACACGAGAATTACGTGGTTCGGCCAACAATGCGTCAACCTACGTCCACGGGCAAGACCACCTCAATGCGTTATTCGATTAATTTACATCCATCTGCTCGAGCTCCAAATCCATGACCGCTGCGATCGCCAAAACAACCCGAATAGTGGTAAGACGAACCACCGGTGAGAAGATCTCATCGAAATCGATTCCCGGCTTCTGAGCATATCCCTTCACCACCAATCTTGCCTTGAACCTCTCCACATTCCCATCTGTATCCTTTTTCACCTTAAACACCCACCGACATCCAATCGCGTTCCTTTCCTTCGGCAAATCAACAAGTTCCCAAGTCTTGTTCTTCCGAATTGACTCCATCTCCTCCTCCATCGCGCATTGCCACTTCCCAGCGTCAGTCGACTCACAAGCCTCCTTATACGAAGTCGGCTCATCTTCTTCCGCTAAAGCAACATATGCACTAACATGGTTTGCAGAAGGAATAAATGAAGTAATATAGTCATTATACCTCGCAGGAGGTCTAATAACTCTACTAGGACGCCCGAAATCCGCTGGCGACTCTACCGGTGAATTTGTATTTTCGGATGATTGCGGAGATTCCAAGTTAGGTTCATCATCAACCACTTCATCATCCTGTTGTGCTTGCTCAACTTGCACCTCATCGCGCGCTTCAAAGAGCTCAATTGGAATCATAGCATCATCATCTTGCTTTTCCTTGGTGCCTTGAAAGGACCCTTCATTGAAGATAACGTCACGACTTATGACTATTTTGTGGGTAGTAGGGTCCCACAATCGATACCCCTTAACACCTTTCGCATAGCCAAGAAATATACACCTCCGAGAGTTCTTATCCAATTTTGACCTTTTCTCCTTCGGTATCCACGCATAAGCATCACATCAAAAGACACGAAGATAGGAGTAATCAACGGACTTGCCGCTCCAGATTTCTTCAGGAATTTCTAAACCAAGTGATTTTGTCGGCGCTCGATTAATCAAATAACAAGCCGTGCTCACGGCTTCCGCCCAAAATCTCTTGTCGAGTTTTGAAGTACTCAACATGCTACGGGCCCTCTCCATGAGTGTTCTATTTAACCTCTCCGCTACACCGTTTTGTTGCGGTGTACCGGGTACCGTGAGATGCCGCTTAATTCCATGCTCAATACAAAACTCATCAAATTCTCTTGAACAATACTCCCCTCCGTTATCAGAACGTAGGCACTTAATTTTTAAATCCTTTTCATTCTCCACAAGAGTTTTGAACTTTTTAAAAGTCTCAAACACATCGGACTTTCGCTTTAGAATATACACCCAAGCTTTCCGAGAATAATCATCAATAAATGAAACAAAGTAAGAACATCCGCCCAACGAAGTATCGGGCGACTCCCAAGTATCCGAATGAATCAACTCGAGATGCTTCTTACTTCTTTGATGTGATAGAGAAAAAGACAACCTTCGTTGCTTCCCGTAGATGCAATCTTCACAAAAATCTAATGGCGCGGACTTGTAACCTGAAAGAAGTTCACGGTTGGATAATACCTGCAATTCGCGCTCACTCATGTGTCCTAAACGGCGATGCCACACCGTTGAAGACTCCACCTTTGCACTTGCAACAACCGCTTCTCCCACTTGAGTCTCGCCCACTAATCTATAAAGACCACCTACTTGCTCTCCTTTCATCAACACCAAACAACCTTGACATACCTTCAAGTGATCTTTCTCGCCGATGAATTTAAACCCTTGTTTGCAAAATTTTCCAAGTGATAAAAGACTTTTTCGAAGTGCAGGAACATGTCGAACATTAGAAACCGTCCGAATAACACCATCAAACATCTTGATCCGAACGTCTCCCACTCCAACCACCGGACATGCCGTGTTGTCACCCAAATAGATAACTCCACAATCCCGTGACTTATAAGAATTAAACCACTCCCTATAGGGAGTCATGTGGAATGACGCCCCCGAATCCAAGATCCAATGATAAATAAGCTCGGATCTATCCAATGCGACTAACGCATCTCCGTCTTCTGAACTAGCCGACTTAGCATCTGCTTCGGCTATATTACCTTGAAAATTATTTGAATCGGATTTACCATCAACTCCTTTAACCCGACAATCTTTCTTCACATGCCCCAACTTTCCACAATTCCAGCACTTTACTTTCTTTTTGCCCTTGGATTTTGATCTCGACTTTCCTCGATCACCGTACTCCCTCTCGAAAGGTCTTCCCCGTGCTATCATAGCCTCCCCCGAAGAACTTCCTTGGCTAGACTTCCGCCTCATCTCCTCGGTAAGTAATGATGCAACAACCGACTCCATCTTAAGGGTTTCAACATGGCTCAAGTTCATAATCAAATTATCCCAAGTTTCCGGCATCGAGCAAAGTAAAATACTTGCCTTTTCTTCTTCATCAATTCTCACGTCTAGGGCAGCGAGTTTGCTCACGATAGAGTTGAATGTACTTAGATGTTCTTGTACCGGTGCCCCGTCCTTCATCTTTAGATTGTACAATTGTCGCCTCAAGAAAATTTTGTTCACCAATGACTTTCCTTCATAGAGATTTTTTAATTTATCCCAAATCCCTTTTGCGGTAGTCTCGGTCTCCACATTGAATAACACCGAATCATCCAGTGCCAAATATAGGTTTGCCAAAGCCATCTTGTCCTTCTCTTGAAATTGTTTATCCGTCATCCCTTCCGGCTTATTCTCTATTCCTTGCAGGGCGATCTCACAAGCATCTTTACTCAAAACTGCTTGCATCTTCAATTTCCACAACGCAAAGTTCGCTCCATCAAATCGAGAAATCTCATACTTTGCCACTGAAACTTTCCCCGCCATCGTTTCACCGTCAACGAACTACGAATAACCAAACGCTCCGATACCAATTGAAGGGGGACCGGCCGTGGGGTTACCGAGCACACCTCAACCCACACAGCACACGAGCGCAGCGGAAACAGAATCTTTCGTAGATGAAAGTAGGCGAAAACGATTGTAGAAAACAAGCACGAGAATAACAAAACGCTCCGATACCAATTGAAGGGGGACCGGCCGTGGGGTTACCGAGCACACCTCAATGCGTTATTCGATTAATCCACGGCACAAAAGTACAAGGAGTAAAATTGGATTACAAGAAACTCTCTCACGGAGGCTCTCCACGTTTTTCCTCTTAATTAGGATTTTTCAATGAAGCCCTAAAAATTTAAAGATGAATCGCAAGAGTTAATATAACTCTAAAAACCTAATTCTAATAGGAAACGATCTCCACCGTCCATCCGAAATTTTTAAATCACTTCTAGTCGTCGTCCATATTATCTTAAGAATTATCTTTAAGATATTCCTAAATCATCCCTAATATTTAGGAACAAGATTTGATCAAATCCATATGGGCTCGAAACATGATTTTACATAATCCAACACAACGCCTAGTCAAATCAATATCAATGTGATAAATGTACAATCCAAAGAGACCCATATATATATATATATATATATATATATATATATATATATATATATATATATATATATATATAGAAGTGCTAGATGTACACCCCAAATGGGGTGTACATCCTACACCCACTCCATCTTGGGGTGGGTATTCATCCACTCGTCACATCGATGTGACGAATGGAATTTACCCACCTCAGGATGGGGTGGGTGTAAGATGTACACCCCATCTGGGATGTACATCTAACATTTTCCTTTTAAAAATAGCAAATCATTAATATTAATAAGTTTTTAACAATTGTATTAATTTATTTAATTTTTAAATTCTTTTTTATATTATTAAATTTAATTGAATATAATTAATTTTTTTTATTTTTTTTACCTTTGTATTTATTTATTTAATTTTATAAATTTTCATTTAAAAAATTTTATTCGTTGGATATATATATATATATATATATATATATATATATATATATATATATATATATATATATATATATATATATATATATATATATATATAGAGAGAGAGAGAGAGAGAGAGAGAGAGAGAGAGAGAGAGAGAGAGTGTGTGTGTGTGTTAGGTTAGAATACTTTTAATAGTATCAAATTATTATTGTTATTAAATTTTGACTATAAAATTTAACTGCATCATTATAATATGCACAATATAATATTTAATAAATAAAAGCAAATCTAGTTGCTAAGATTAGTCTTTTGAACATTTGCATATATTTTATTAAAAGAAAAACAAATAATATTATATTTATAAATAAATTCTAAATTATTCGATAAAAATATATATATGTGATTTCAGTAAGTAATATGTATAATTTCCCAGATGTTACATAAAATCAAACTATTTAATTCAAACTTTTACACATTGCTGTAAAATTTATTTAATTAATGATATTAAATTTTTTGGTTATTTATTACTGAATTAAGAGATATATTGATAATACTGAAAGAAATAATAATATATATATATATATATATATTTAAAAAGTTAAAAAATAAAATTAAAAATAATTAAGTTACGCTAATTGTATAGAGCATTACTCGAAAAAAAAACTAATTGTATATTTCGAAAAGAGTATATATATTTTATATTCTATTTATTTTAGATAAATTAAATTTTATTTGTTATTTTAAAATGATGAGTAAAAAAATTAAGTTAAATTTTATTTATTATTTTGAAATAATGAATAATTTTTTTTTAACTTTTATAGAGAATAAAATATATATTGTACAAGGTATGTAGGAAGTATTGCTCTAAATCTAACCTAGCGTTTGACCCGGTTGCGTTGCGGTCGCTTCCTCTCGAAGCATATTACTCTTCTCCGCGCTTTCGCCCAAAATTCCCAACGCTACGCGATATTTATTATTATAAATAAAACTCCCCTTAACCTCATCTCTCGAATTGGGGGTTCTAATCTCCCCAGAAACCCTCATGAATCCTCCCAATTCGGTAAATTTTGGACGAAAAATCGGATTCTGGGAGTTGGATTTTGCTCCGTTGGGGTCGAAACCTTAATTGTTCGATCTTCGTGGTGTGATTTGGGGGTTTGGGGATCTTGGATTTGAGTGGTTTTGATGGGGGCGCAACAATCCAAGGATGAGTTGCTCTACGACCAGGTTAACTATGGCAACATCGAGGGGATCAAAGCGCTTCGTCTCCAAGGCGCGGGCCTTGAGGTAACCCAGTTTCGTATAATTTTCTTTTTATATATATATATCTTTTGGGATTATTGGTTTTTTGGATCGTAATTTTTCTTGTAATTTTTGGCAATATACGTGTTGATGAAAAATTGTTGTAGTGGATGGATAAAGAAGGGAAAACCCCGCTGATCCTCGCGTGCTTGAGGCATGATCTTTTACCCGTTGCAAAAGTTTTGATCGAGTTGGGTGCCAATGTGAATGCGTATCGGCCCGGTAAGAAGCTCAATTTGTTGAAAAATCTATGCTTTTTTGTACAATTTTTAGATTAAATTGATTCTACAATTGAAAGAGAATGGGCAATTGTTTGGTTTACTTAAATGAGAATGAAATCTTATAGAGCTAATATGATTCATGGAAACTTCATGGCTATCAGAAGCAGAATTTGTAAGCCATTATTGTCTTTTTCTCCTCGACTACATTAACTTGTAAGCTTTATGGAGATTTTTGTAATGTTTTGGTGATATTGATGTTCATATTTATATTGTAGTTAGCGGAAGCATTATCGATTTGTTGCCAGTGTAGATGTAAAAATTTGGCTTTTTTTTTAAGTAACAGGACTGCATTGTGGACGCTGCCTGCATAGTTTTTCCCGTTGCAGATATCTCCAGTTTATTTTAATTTTGTTCATATTCATCCCTGGCAGTAACTTTGCGGTCGATGCTTCATTTCCGTCTCCTAAAATCGAAGTAGGAGATATTGTGTTTAAAGCTGCCCAAGATCTCTTCTCTTTATTTAATATCTAAATCTTGAAATTTGGGAGAAAAATGTGTGGAAGTCTTGTTATTTACTGTTCTTCCATAGCTTAAGCGTAATGGATGGTTGGTTAACTAATCGTATGATTCTTGCAGGAAACCATGGGGGAACCCCGTTGCATCATGCTGCGAAAAAGAGTCTTGAGCAAACTGTTCATTTGCTTCTCTCTCACGGAGGTATACCTAAATTAGATCGATTGCACACAACACCCACGTCCACATGCATGTGCAAGCACACAGGAAGAGGGAAGATCATGACTATGCTACACTATAGATGTTCTGGGCCCTAGTACTCTTGACTCAAAATTGATGGTAGAGCGTTGGATACTGCTACTTATGCCATTGGATATGATCTAGTCTAATTTCTAAGTATGATCACCAATTGAAGTATTCTAGAACAGATTATGACTCATAAGCATTAGGGTCCTGACTCCTCTATAGTGACTGTAGCCTAGCCTTACGCTTTCCATCTCTTCGTGTATTCTGGTGGACCACTTCAGTTGTTGTATGCATTGAACATGCATTATATGCTACCTTTCCATTTAACAAGTGTCACCTTGCTTTCATCTCAGCAAATCCTTTCACAACGAATGATGATTGTCATACTGCCCTTGAATTGGCTAGAGAGAAGGGGCACTATAAAGTTGTTCGTGCCATTGAGGTATGCCTGATGCTTTCTGTGGTAATTTGGCTACCAAGTATTCTTTATTGTCTTGTTTTTAACTTATTTTTATCGTGTCCAGAGCCGCATTTCTGTTTTCTCTGGTTGGCTGCGTGAGCATTATGGCCCTGGCTTTCTGGAAGCATTCGCTCCGCAACTGATGTCACGGAAAATGTCCGTTCTTGTGTTCCTTTCTTGAACATTTGCCTTTGCTTTCTTGTTTGCAATGTTACGAGAGTTCAGAGACTGCGTTTGCATTTTGCCTTATATTTTAGTCATCTGCATCTTGTGAAGGATGCATTTTATAGCAGGCACTGATTATCATTTGTGTTTGTTGTACAGTTGGGCTGTAGTTTTACCATGTGATGCGCGGAATCCAACAAGGCCTCTCAAATTTCAGCTTGTTATATATCCTGAACTGCAGGTATGGAGAATTCTTGGTGTTTTTGCATGTGTCAATGTTTGGTACTAGAATGGAACTGTATGCATTTCGAAATGCAGAGCTTTAGGGCAGCAAGAGAAGAATAGAATACACTGAAAATGATTTTGGTTCAATTTTGAAAAAAATGATGGCGCAAAGAAATATCTATTTGAGTGTTGAATTTGTTTCTTCTTTGGTTTTTTATCACTTTTATGGCTGACTTTGGGAGTCGTCATGCCTTTCTCTTTCTATGGCTCTTGTATTTAAAATCATTTGATGGATTAAATGACCTGGAGATTTTGGTTTTCAGGTGCTTGCCAAGGCAAGCTTTTCATTGTCACGAGTTTGCTCCACTAACTGGGCCAAACAGGCATTGCATTCGATGTTTCAACTTTTCATTATTAGTGAAGCTTTGCCAATTTGATTCAACATCCACCTACGGGTTGGGCCTATTTAAACGTAGCGAAAATATCACACTCAGGACTTGAATGAATCCTATTCTGTTCTTATTAGGAGATTGATTTTGTTGGATGTGAAAATCACTAATGTGTTGTGATTATAAATTATAACATAGTTGATTGCAATTTTTTTAAGGTAAAAATTTATGGACACTCCCGCAAGTATGGGACAATATGACAGTGCCATGGTAATTTCTGACTTCAAGTCCCAATGCTGTACCAAATGATGGTATTGTCCAATTGGATTCTAGAAATTATTTGACAGGAAAAGTTTTATCCGGCAAATATACCAGGAAAGCAATATCAAGAACAATAAGGCTGCTTCTTTTTTCTGATATATCTTGAATAGGAGTTGTGAAGCCTCTTGTGCCTCGCTCACAATAAACATTCAAAGCTCTTTCTATTGTTTTCTGGTTACGAGATTCTGTTGCTCCGAACTTGTATTGTTGTTTCTTGTCTACGATAAATTTGCATATCCATGAAAAGTAGTAACTTGTTTAATATTTTCGAACAGGTGGCTAAGCCACGTATAATGTTTTCACTTTGGAAATGCACTATTGAGGAACCGAAATTCAGCCAGTCAGATCCGTCTGTGACTATCATTGATAAGGCCTCAGGTATGTTTCATCTTTCGGAAAGTTTCATTATTTGTCGATGCAGTATATAATATGAAAAAAAGTTATTCTTTTAGTAATTATATCTTTTGTGAATCAAATATTTTTATGGATAAATTAGAAATATCTTCCAGCAAACAAAGAGCAATTAGTACTTTTATTTCAATTCCAACAAACAAAAAAATCCAATCAACTAACCAGATTTTCTCAAACAGAAGTGTTAGCATAAGGGGCTTTTCCATACCTAAATTAATTAGATGTAGTAGCAAACAGTAAATGAATATCTTAATAAATGAAGAGTTTAGAAGATTCTTAGTATATTTCATATCTCCTGAAAGAGCCACTTCTTGAAGTTTTTAAATTGTTCAATTTAAGTCATGCTATAGTTCAGAAAATGTTCTTCTAGAAAGGAGAGGGGCTTTAAGTGAGGACATGTTTAAAAATGGTGATTGAACTGCTAGTATGTTGTAGCACTTTTGGTTGTTTTATTTGTTCCATGCCCTCAAAAGTCTAATTAATGGCCTGCAAATTGGGTATCTGTTATATGTCTAGTATTCACTTAACTTCTGCATTTTTGGGTAATCTGTTTCAACAGGAGCACGATACAAGTTTCTGTCAGCACATCAAGGTGACAAGCAACAACTGCAGTGGTTTTACAATGCATGCCGAGGAATATCCCAGGTAATCACAGTAGTCTGCAATGATAAATCAGCTAAGCATTAAAATAAATATTTCTGGACCAATATTGGCTAGGAAATTGGTTCAGAACTGCAAGTTGTTTTAGCGGGCTAGAAATTTGTAAAACAGATGCAGTTTTTAATTATTTGATGCAATGTTCTCTGCCAAGTTGTAAAATGATGTGGGAACTTTTGCCTGCAATCAAAATAATAATAATAATCGCCATGACTTATGATTCAAAGAATGTTCATTCTTGCAGGTTAACAATATTACTCCACAAGCACCTCCAGGTGCTGTAATGCCAAATGCAACATCAATCATCCCATATTCTTCACCAACACCACCAGGAGCACCTACATCTAACCCAGAAGATGTCGAACTGGCCATGGCCATCAATGCCTCTATTCAATCAGCTATAGCAGAGGGAGTGCCTGATGTACCAATCTCCTCAACCGCCGCCAACATTGCTACTAATGGCTGGGGGAGCTCTTCGGGCAATTCTACTCTCAATGGCTGGGGCCCGCCGAATGTTTCTGTTCCGCCATCAAAGATGAGCAGCCAAACAAGGCTTGATGAACCAAGTAGTAGCAGTACTTCTTACAATGGATGGGCTGTTCCTGCAGCGGAGCCAAGTAGAACTTCACCCGAGCCCTGTACTATCCCTAATAGCTCGCCGATTGTTGAAGCACCTCCGGTAATATCGGTTCCTTCTGCTCCTCCGATTGTTGAAGAGACGTTCTACGACGGGCCTATTCACTACCCATCAATAGATTCCACCCCTGTGAATATAAACATGGAAATGAGAACCGGAACAGGTGATGTTATACAAGGGGGCAGCACTAGCGGCGCAACCATTCTTAAAGCTGAGAAGAGTGAAGTTAAAGGTGGCGGCAGTGGGAGTGACAGTTCTTCAGGGGTATGTGTTATTTGTTTGGATGCTCCGGTGGAGGGCGCATGCATTCCGTGCGGCCACATGGCCGGCTGCATGTCATGCCTGAAGGAGATCGAGGCGAAGCATCGCGAATGCCCCATTTGCCGTGCGAAGATAAACCAAGTCATCAAACTCTACGCAGTTTAACCAGTCTAAGAGATTCTTCCCGAATCTCTGAGTTGTATGTTTTTGTCTTACATAGCATGCTCTCTTTTCGGTGAGTTATAAATAAATCTTAAATGTGTATAAAATTGTTAGGAACTACTATTAATGGATGGGAGAGGCTGTGGTCCTCTCTCATGCAATAAGTATCAAGATATTGTGGGGAATGTCTGATAAAATAATGTAGATACAAATTATTGGTAATGCTTAGAAAATATTGATGAGTATTATCTTTATGCGTAGATTTACTTGTTTGGTTTCTTCGAATTTTTTAGGACAAATGTTTTTGATGGAGAATTTTCTTTACCATAGTTTTTATTTTTTGAATAAAAGAATCTGAAAAACAAAAATATGAATCTTAGTCTCCTTAAACAATTAAAAGTAGTCTCCTATGATTCAGATGCTGATAGTGATGCTGAGAGTGAGACTGGTTAATTGTCTGAGGTCTTTGTGCAGTGGTGATCAATTTCTCTACTCTTATGCAGTCCAAAACTTTCAACGTTGGACTACTAACTGAGAGAGACATCTGGTATTAAAAAAACCAGGAAAATGTCCATATAGGGCGGCCGGCAAATCTTTGGAGCTTTCGCCGTGGCTGCCGCCGCCATCCTCAGCCCCTCCCTGCAGAATTCTGATCTATCAAAAGAAATTCTTCAAAATTTTTAAATTTAAAAGAATCTGGAGCTTCCCTTCTTATAGTCCTATCTGGAGCTGGCAATTTAGCTCGCTGTTCGTGAATCAGTTCGTGTATAGTTCAAAATGAATTTAAAATTGATCACTCATTTAATAAACGAGCTGAACACGAGTAGAGTTCAAATTGCTCGTGTTCGGCTCGATATAGCTGGAATATATATTCCACTATCTGAATTTAAGCCAACCTAAATACAAAAAGAGCTATATTTCTCAAATTTTAATTTTTTTTTAAAACTTATTATCTATGGTTGTTAATCAAATTTGTTCTTAATAAATAAGTTAAACACAAATTAAATATTTCAACATAATATTTTAATGAGCCATCTCACAATCCTCTCATTTAATAATCAAGTAGGCAGGCCCGGCTTGCTCTTGTTCTGCTCTAGTTGACAACTCTAATCTTACCCAATTTATTTTCATCTTAAACTCGAGATTCGGATTAAATTTTGCAATAATAATATATATTATTGCTTATATTTGTACAAGTCACAATCGCCCCTCATAATTTGCATATTCCGTATTTGATCTTCCAACTCTCTTGCTGAACATGGAGCTGTGCAACTCTATCCACTGATTGCAAGTGCTCATTCATTAATCCCCAAATTATGTTTGTGGAATTCATGAATAATAAAGGCATCAGAGTAGGTCAAAGTCATGCTTTAGACTAACTGGTGCAAAATCGTGGGGTTCTCTGAAGTATTTTTTTTCCCTTCTTTTTAGGGTTTTGGTGGAGAAGACAGAGAATTCAAGCCAAGGTGGAGATTGTTAGATATGTCTCGAATTCTAGAACCGGAAGATTTTTTAACCCTATTCTGTTTTGCTTATCCAATTAAGATAAACTTGGATTATGCCTAATCTTATTAAAATTATTTCTAATCTTAGTGGATTTCTTCAGAAATAAATTAAAATTATTTATTTTAAAATAAGTATAAGTTTAGAAATAAATAATAATACTATCAATTTTATGTTTGGATAAAAATTAAACTGTTTCTGAAAATAAAAAAAATAATATTTGAATAATTAGATTAGAACAGTAAAAATAAAAATAATTATAATTTTAAAATAATAATATTTTATCTAATTAATTAATATAAAAATATTAATTAAATAATAATTTAATTTATTTAATTAAGTATTGTCAGATAATTCTAAATATTAATTAATAAAATAATTAAATTAAAAAAGTTAATAAATAATTAAAGTTATATTTATTTTAATTAATCTTATTCTCAAGTCGAAACAAAAATTTCATAAAGATGAGAACTATTGTTTCATGTGACATATTTTGAAAAGAGAGAAAAAAAAGAGAAAAAGAAAACCCTAACCGTCTATCCTCTTCCTCAAGTCCTCCACAATTAATTTATCGTTCTCGATCTTCGGTAGATTGCTAGCACAATTAGAAGATTGATTCATCCTCCTTACATCGACGCGAGAGTTAATTCGTGATTGGATCGCGAATCAAGGCGATCGATTATTTCGATCAAGGGCGTGATTCCGTGTGACACAAGTAGAGGCCGGGTGCGTGCGCGGCTATAAAGAACGAACAATTTTTACCAACGATCGTCGGCTTCGCGGTGATCTCGACCCGCGCAAGGTAAAAAGCGCAAGGTAAAAATTAAATCCTAATTGATAAGATCAATTAGATTATCTTTTTCGATCTAAAACAATACATGAGGTGATCTTTGTTTTAAAAAAATTTTTAATTGCGTTTTTTTTTCCGCTGCGCATATCTGATTACTTTCTTACAGTTTCCGTCCAAACCAAACATATTTAAGGAATAAGGCCGGATTGTTTTCGAGCCAAACGCTGTCTAGAGTTTCGGAAAATAATTTTTGCTCGGAGATTGAGAGATTATTTATGATATAATTTTCATGACTCCATCAAAAAAATTAGAGTACATATTTTTTTTTTGCTCGGGCACTACTGCATAGTTCTTAATATTAAAAGTAATCGATTATTTCTAACGTAAGTGACAAAGAATTTAGTATTTGATATTTGATATTCGAGTTTAAAATCTAATTATTTTACATTTGCAACTAAATTTATTTCAAAATAAATAAAATGGATAAAATATAGTTTTAATCCTAAAATTTAATTTGTTATAATGGTTTTTTTGTTCCAACGTGTCATCATAAACTTAGTAGAATGATTGATAAAATATTTTAAAGTTTAAAATAAATAAATAATTAATAAAAAGCGTGTGCTAATATTACGTGACGTCACTCTCGACGAATAACGACGCGCTCGTCTCTCTCACTCGCGCTCTGTATCACTTCCCCTTCAAAATGGAAGGAGATGTTGAGGCCACGCATGCGGACACAGCGAGAGGAGCACTCACGCGGAGGGGGAGAGGTGCTCGTGAACGTCTACGTCGCATTTGGATTCCTTGTTCCGAGTTTAGGGTTAGGGTTAGGGTTAGGGTTAGGGTCTCGTGAGCTCTGTTCCCTTATCTCCTGTTGCGTTCGGGGTCGAATTTGGGCGAAAGGAGGAGAAGAGATAAGGGAGAGTTGAGATTTTTTTAGTGAGTTTCCGTAAACTGTTCTACTTTTTTTTTTTTTTTTCATTTTTTGATTCATTTTGTGGGCATAGAAGAGGAAAAGATGCCACCTTTTTGGTTTTTAAGCCACAAATTATTGAATTTTTCCTCTGTGGTGAAGTGATGAATAATAATTCAATTCGATATGATGGTAAAATTAGGTACACTATTCCTGGTTGCATTGCCAAACTCGCTCAATTGGATGATGGTTCATAGATTGATGTTGATAAATTATTAATTTTGTTTGTGTTCTCTGAATTGGACCCTTCTTATATGCAACTTTCTCAGCAAATTTTAGTTCAATTTTCATCATAATATATTTATCTAAGAAAGTAGTTTCCTTTATCTTAATTCTTGTATCCGTCCCTAAGATTTGCAAATTTCCGAGTATAATATGTCCTGAATTTTGAGTTTACCTCATCAACCTTGATTTGTCGATTTGTTATCCTATTTTGCTTGTTCAAATGCAGTTGTAATTGAATTTGCGGTATCCGCAAGGAGAACGAAATATGGTGACTAGAACAGTGGATCTTCGGTCTGATACAGTCACGAAGCCGACCGAGGCGATGCGAGCCGCCATGGCGGCCGCTGACGTAGATGATGATGTGTTAGGCTCGGACCCGACCGCTCACCGCTTCGAAACAGAGATGGCGAGGATTATGGGGAAGGAGGCCGCGCTCTTTGTGCCCTCGGGAACAATGGGCAATCTGATCTCTGTTCTTGTTCATTGCGATGTTAGAGGCAGCGAGGTAATCCTCGGTAGCAATTCCCACATACATGTCTATGAGAATGGTGGCATCTCAACGATTGGCGGTGTGCACCCAAAGACTGTAAAGAATTACCCGGACGGCACCATGGATATCGATGAGATAGTTGAGGCTATTAGGCATCCCGCAGGCGAACTCTACTATCCGACCACTAGGTTGATTTGCTTGGAGAATACACAAGCTAAGTGAGTATCTTTCTTTCCCTCTTGCTCAATACTTTTATGTTTATGTATATTTGGTTATTTTCCTAAGTATTCCAAATATCTTAGTATAGGATTCATTTGAGTTAATTTAGGCCCCCTGAATTTTGATCCAAATATCTTAGCATGCTTTCCTAATACTTACTTTAGCATTACTCAAGATGAAAGTGTACCTTTCATAGGTTTTTTTATTGTGTCTTTAATGGCCCATGGCTCTTTCCTTCTTTTTCTTGTGCTTGTGACTTGTTACCTGATGGCTATTTTCTATAGGTTCTCCAAAAAATTTTCCTACCTTTGAGAATGGAGAGTTTTGATTGTTTATGTAGAAAACTAAGTGCCCTGTGGTCCAGTACAATTTTGATTAGGGGTGAGAGAACAATAGAAGTTTTGCTTTCCTCTTTCTCTGTATACTTGTAATAGTACAGCAATTTTTGAATGTCTCGCTTATTCTTTTATAATAGTACGATTATGAGATATTTTAACTAATATTCTAAAATAATCTAGTTGAGAAAAAAAGATTGATAATAAATGAGCTAGAAATACTTAAATCACAAATATAGTAGCTATGGTTAATATTTTGATATCCAAGAAATTAAATCAAATCGCTTGCGAGTTGTACTGTCTCTACTGATACTAGGAAGTGGCGAAAAGCTGTTTGCAGAACTTAAGTAAAGAGACAAATAAAAAGAAAAAGATTGAATTTGATATTTGTTAGGTGTATGATAGCATTTTAATATGAGCTATTATTATACAAGGATCACCACGGGCATATATGCACTCTTCTTTATAAAAGGATATTTCTTAATATTAATGTCATTTTCCATTGGTCTTCCGAGAGAGTCAAGGCCTCAAGGGCTGGAGTACGGAGTAACAAATGCAGGGAAAAGGAGAAATAGATTGAGGAGAAGAAACCGTAATAACAATTACACACAAAAGTTTTCAACTGTATTGACTTCTCTAGATTTTGTTATTTGATTTTGATTTTCGTTTTTTTCCCCCCTTCATTGCTGCAGTTGTGGCGGAAGATGCCTCTCTGTAGAATACACAGACAAGGTGGGAGAAGTAGCAAAAAAGCATGGTCTGAAGCTTCACATTGATGGTGCACGCATTTTTAATGCTGCAGTCGTAAGTTTTTAGTTCTTTTGATAATTTGCTGTTCATTATGTACTTTCTGAGTCTTCGTTGGAAAATTGACATTTGCATTATTTATATAATTGATCTACAATTCCTTCTTTCATTATTGTTTTATCCTGGAATAATTCCCTAAAATAGATAGTCACTGAGGCGTGCTTTGAAGGACTTCTCAAGTTAAATTATGCAAATTATTTTGTCTTCTTTGAGGTTGTGAAGCCAGAATCAACATTCCATATTATTATCAAGTGGCAATGGTTAAAGAACTCTATTTTTGTTGTCTAAAATTCTGAATATATCTATATGGTACATATCTTCTAGAACAGAACAGAGTCAGAATATTTTCTCTGCTTTGTCAGCAAAGAATCTTGGCATGGATTGGCACATGTATTGCTTGATTGTTAATGGGTTGATTCCAATCTTTCAGTGGTTTGATTTAAGAACTGTTTTGGAATTAATAGGAAAACTTTTAACCTGACTTTTGGAATAAAATACTCTTGATTACTCGCTTGTGGATATGAAGTGGGATAAGGTAGGAATTAGGTATGTCTGTTCCTGTGCTCCTATATTCAAAAATGGCTAGTTCGCACATGAATAAACAATTATCTCTACTTGAAGTAGCTCTTGGCATTGGGGCATTGTCACATTTTGGCAGAAAAAGAAATAGGATATGTCCCATCTTCTCTTCCTAAGGTGATAAAATAAAATACTCTTGATTACTCGCTTGTGGATATGAAGTGGGATAAGGTAGGAATTAGGCATGTCTGTTCCTGTGCTCCTATATTCAAACATGGCTAGTTCGCACATGAATAAACAATTATCTCTACTTGAAGTAGCTCTCGGCATTGGGGCATTGTCACATTTTGGCAGAAAAAGAAATAGGATATGTCCCCTCTTCTCTTCCTAAGGTGATAAATATTAAGATCTGATACCTATCGAGCGCCTCTCTGTTTGTAAGGGGAGAGGAAACCTCTTTCTTTAATACTTGCTAAGAACTGAACACTTCCTCTATGCTTGCTAACATTTGGGGAAGAGAATGATCTCTCTATTAGTCAAATAAAACTCATTCATTAAAGGTGGTGCCTTGGGCTTTCATTGATAAGACTCCGACAGCCTACTGCAATCACAACTGTAACCCTGCTCTAATAAACATTAGAGCAACATAAATCCACTTAGATGGCAAGAAGGGTTCCTAATACCTTAAATGGAACAAAAAATGAAGTCCTAATAAAGTAATAATATCCTATAATGCCTAATTGTAATATAAAGTAAGGCTTCATGGGAAGTAAGTGCACAATAGGTCCTCATTCGGCTTTCTTTCCTTTGGCCAAGTGGAACATGGCCAAGGTGTCCAATTTTCGAGAGTGACACCGAATCACCCTGCTAGTGAAAATCGGTGCTCCTAGGACTCGTATAGTAGGTAGTGATCAGTTAAATGCCCCAGGACTTACAGCTGCCATAATCTGTCTACTCCCAGAAAAACCTCCAACTCTCTCTCTCTCTCTCTCTCTGGTGTTCACATCCAACCAGGACATGATATTCCAACTTGGAGAGAGTTGGAACTTGCTATGACAAAGTTGATTAGGTATCTTCTACATTCTTCTAAATAATGCATGCATTTAATATATCCGGTTAATGTGGCAGGCACTGGGAGTTCCTGTTCATAGGCTTGTGCAAGCAGCCGACTCAGTTTCAGTATGATTCAACTCCTCAACTTCTAATTCTTTAGTCCTTTCTTTATCTTAATGACCATTGTTAAAGTTTATACTCTTGGTAATAGCTATATTGTCTTCTCTATTACGTCAATTATTTCAGTAGAAATGTATGGCTACATTCCTTTATTATTTCTGTGATGAACATCTCAGGTATGCCTGTCAAAAGGGTTGGGTGCTCCTGTTGGATCTGTTATTGTAGGTTCAAAATTGTTTATAACCAAGGTAGTTTGTGTGCACTTACAGTTATAGACCACCTAGGGATATACACTGATCCATATTTCGGTAATGTTCTCCCAGGCTAAAAGGCTTAGAAAGACCTTAGGTGGTGGGATGAGACAGGTTGGAGTTCTCTGTGCAGCAGCTTATGTTGCCCTACGAGATAACTTGGGCAAACTTGCGGATGATCATAGAAGGGCTAAAATATTTGCTGGTCGTACCATATTTCCTTGTTTTTTTATTATCTGGATTCTTTTCATTTTCTAAACAGTAGTTCACGTTGAGTCAGACGTTACTCATTCTGATATGTGTTGTTATTATCGCTTGATTTTTCTAGATGGAATCAACCAGATCAAGCATCTTAGTGTCGATGCAGCTACCGTGGAGACCAATATGGTTTGCAGTGCTGGCCCATTGTTCAGATTCTTTACTTTTGATTCCTTTGGCCTTAATTAATTTATTGCTAGCTCTGCAAGATCAATTCCAGCTCACAGCCTGTCTTTTTTTCTTTTTTTTTTTAATTCTTTGTGGTGGATAGATATTTTTTAGTATCACAGGAAGTACTTGTCTATCCCCTGCAAATCTCTGTCAAGTTTTGGAAGAGCATGGCGTACTAGCGATGCCAGTAAGTTTGACAAGGTGTGACTCCAGGCTTGTCTCCTAAACTAGCTGTGCTTCTTTCTCGATTTTTTTTCATTGGAGAGATGAAAATTTTGAATTCTCATTCTGTCTCGATAGGAGTTTCTGTTTTCATGTTTTTCTTTTAATTTTTTCACTTGGGATGTCGGAAATTCCTGCTGTCCGTAGTTTCGTAATTGATCTGTGTGCTTCAGAAAATTTTCCAACTACCATTTCAAGGAAAGTTGCTTGATGGAAGGATGTTAAAATACTTTATCCAATGACAAGAACAATAAAAGAAATGCAAATAATAACATAATCACTAGCGCACTACGTAACAACTTAAAATGTTTTGAGAGATAATATGTTAATCTTCAGTACCAGCCATGTCACCTTTCCAGTTTATTTTTTACAATCGTGTAGTACACTGAACATTAAATGCTGATTTATCGATCATGTTTCTTTGGTTTACGTTGCTTTATGATTGCATATATCTCCCCGAATTTCCCAACGAGCTTCATCGAGTGATTAATTTTTCAGACAACTATACCCTACACAATGGTGACACCAACAACCTTAGCATGAATAATATTTATGCATATACATTTGGCAAGGTTAGCAATAAATGAAAGTTAGAAGCTACAATCAGTGACTTATTGTGCATTGTTGTCAGTGTTAGGCTTGTTCTCCACCACCAAATTTCGGACAGCGATGTGCAGTATGCTTTGACATGTATAAAGGTAATGTCTCCGATAACTTTCGCATTTAGTAAGTAGCTTATACATTTCTTCCATAATTCTGATTTTCTTTTCGTTTTTCCCGATTTTCCTCCAGCAAGCTGTTCAAAAATTATCGACCGACGGCGCTGCAAAATGATGCTACTCTGCAAGTTACTGTTATCGTCTGCCAGTAAATTTACTAAAAATGCGCAAAACTGCCATTCACTATTTCATGTAGATTTGCTTGAACCTTTGTACTATTATGTTGAAGCATTCTTTCAACTTCTCTTTTCTGCAAATTGATTATTTCTTCTGGCAGTCATGCATGCTGACACTGCCAAATTGCTCAAGAAATGTTGATTGATTTAATGTTTGTAAACCTGTTTTTAAATGACAAGTTATTTAATACGGGCAATTTTTTATATATTCCTAAAAATTTTTCTGTTTTCAGATTTACCCCTCTTAGAAGGCTAATATTAAAATTATACTTCTTACGTTCCAACTTGTTTCCAAAATATTTCTGAAGTTAAACTCTGTTAGTGTACCGTTTGGAGCTGCCGTTATTTGTGTGAAATTACCATTTTACCCTTTCAAATATATCCTAAACTATAAACTCTAAACCCTAAACTCTGAACCCTAATAAAAAATTCTAAATCCTAAACCCTAATAAAACCCTAAATCATAAAATCCGAAATCCTAAACCCTAAACCCGGGCAAAATAGGTATATCTGATAGTTTTCAACTCCGATTATTATTTAACTCTAGTTTAACCCTAGTTAACTTAACAAAGGGAAACGGTAAGGGTATTTTTAATAACGGTGTAACGTATGAAAAGAAAAAAATAAGAAGGGTAAATCAGATATTTCTTCAGATTTCAGGGGTACACAGATAATTATTCCTAATTAATATTAGAAGAGCATATTGGAAAAATAAATAAATAAATAAATAAATGAAATGGCTTTATTGTGTATGCTGAATTTTCTTTCATCTCTAAAATATTGTGAAGTTAAACTCATATTTTGGCTATGTTTCTCTAGCTAAAGGCTGTGGTAAAAGTAGAACATTTAAAATTACGTAAACAAGGAAAAAGCTTCCATGTGTTGTTATAATGTCCAACAACAACACAAATTTATTGGAATTGCACCAAAACCAAACTCCTGAATGGGTTTAATATTAAGTTAGAGGTAGGATGTTTCAAAAGTATGTTGGGTTCTCTCTTGCCAATCCATCCCAAATGATTTGCGCGGTAAATAAGAGTCAAAAATTTAAATAAAAAATAATAATAATATATTCTGAATCTGTTCTAATCTGTTTAAAAAAATAGGACCGAAGGTATCAGACACCGTTCTTTTTTTGATTCGCTTCAATCTAGTAAAAATAATCAAAAAATTATTCCAATTCCAACTAGTACCAAATAAAATGAAACGATAAATAAAAATAAAAATAGAATAAATATCAATCAGTCTTGAATATGCCAGATCTACCATGGGACCCTTCTGCCACCAATCTGCCATTTTTCCATCCCTTTGTGGGACATGCAAGCAAGTTAAAAATTAAAATAAAAAATACAAAATAATGTCCATTAAAAGAGTTATTTACTATAACAAAATTAGATTATAAAAATATATTTTTATTACATTTTTTTACAAGTTTTCTATCTATATTTTATCTATATCCAAAATTAAATTATAAAAATATATTTTTAGAACACATTATAATAATATGTCGCTATACATCCTAGCAACTGCACAAATGGCGATACTAGTAATAAGTGTCGGTATTTTTGTCAGCGACATTTTTTTTAGATTTTAAAAATATTTAAAAATATTATTATACCATAATTTTGTTATAATGACTATAAACATATTAATTAGAATAAATTACAATTTTTGGTCCTCAAGTTTGAGGTGTATGACACTTGAGTCGGCAAACTTAAACTTATTATAATTTTTGGTCTGAACTTTCAAAATTATTACTATCAAATTACACAACCTAATTTCATTGGCTAATTATTGATAAATTATTAACGAAGCAGTGATATAGCATCTTAATTATTATGATATAATCAAGCACAATATTTTTACATTATTTTTATATCAATAATTTATCAATATTTACACTACTAAATTGGGTCGGGAAATTTGATTGTAACAATTTAAAAAATTCAAGTCAGAAATTATAATAAATTTAAATTTGAGTACCAAAAGCTCACGCTCCTCCTAATTCAAGGACCAAAAGTGTAATTTACCCTATTAATTTAATGATGAATGTATGGCTAACAATTTAGCTCTATCATCAGGTGCCCTAATTTTCTTGGCTTGTAAACACTTTAGTAAAATTGACTGTAATTGATGGTATTGTTCTAAAACTCAATTGATTTATGATAGGTGGAGCATGACATCCACATTGATGGCAGATGTTTTTTATATATTATGTTCACGTAAAGTAGTGACCCTACTTTTTAGTTTTTTTATATAATTCAAATACCAGCAAAAATGTGACCTTACAGGTTATCTTATCTAAAGTGGGTGTACTTCTATTAAACAAAGTAAAATTACTTGCATAATTAATTCTTGGATCAAGTTAAATATTGCCTATTCATTTTTTACCATATTTTCTCGCGTTTTTCTTTTCTTTTCTTTTCTGTTCTTTTCTTTTCTTTTCTTTAGAGTTTGTCGTTAAGTCGGGGAACGAGCATTTTGTGTGAAAACACAAGCAAAGTTTCAATCCATGACTTCTAAGATGGCGACCCGAATAACAATTATTGTACTAATTAATTAAGCCAATGACTAATTGTTACACAAGTACTAACTTTTGCTTTACTTTCCTGATTGCTCCAAAAATATTATGTTAACAACTTCTACATTAATGAATTTTTACACCAACAAAATAAAAAACATTCTTAAAGTAAAATCATTTTGTTCTGAAAATTTGTGAGTCCTAGATTCTTCGTTACTCTATATCTATTTTGTCGATCATATGTAATGCATACTTTTTCTAAACTTGTGTTTATTATTGCTAATATTGTACTTTAAGATGCTTGTTTCATACATCGATCGAACACAACACAACCGCACTGGAATAGTTTATTATGCCTAAAAGGCTACGTCGCATATATATATATATATTTAGACTCCATCTTTTCATATAGCCCAAATCTATGTAATCTATAACAAATAATTTCCTGATTGAGTGGTGCAATGGTACTTCTCCACAGTAAAAAATACTGCTAAGTACTCATTTTGCCTCTTTTTGAGCTCTTAGTAAATAGTAATTCCCATATCCAAGTGCTTAATTTTAGGGTATATATACATGAGAGGTGTACCAACCATTTGCTTTCTCAAGGAAAACGTGCTTGCAAGGATATATATATATATCCAATGTTAGCTTTATTGCCTCTGGCTGGCTGCTACCAATTAGATTTCTTGTGTGTGGAGGGTTGACAATATGCTGCCTTTCTTCATCCAAAATTTGGATAAATTAAAACTTGTCTTGTATCACTTTGAAACCCTTAAATCAAGAGCTCAATTGTACTCTCTTCACACATTTTGATGTTATCCAAGCTTGCAATTTTATTTCATAATCACTTTAAATTTAACTTTATTACTTTTTTCTTGATACGTTTGTGTGTATATACACAGATCTGCCGCGAACAATAAAATACCTATTTTCAAAAGTAAATGATAGAAATTTTTTGGGAGTAATTTTTTAGGCTAGCTTTATGAGGAGCTAATAACATTAATATAATTTGTGTAAGTTTTTTGTTAAGGTTTTGCTCTCGAAGTAAACATAGATTACTCGCGTGGCTCACGTAATTTTTTTTATTTTATTATTATGTTTTCTTTTAAAATTTTTCTCTTAGATTTGGTCTTTACATAGGTAGGTTGGCCTTTTCAGCAAGGACTATGAGTCATGTGCAGGTCACTGTGTAGCTAGTAATATACATTTAGGCCCCGTTTGGTTCGGGGATAAATTTAAGAGGTATAAATTTTTTTATACCTGGGATAGCTTGCTATTCCGGAATAATGAAGTATAAAAGTTAAATTGTGTTTGGTTGAAAAGTTGGTATTCTCTGGAATAGTTAAAATTATGTTTGGTTAAAATTATGGAATAGTAGAGGATAGTGAAAAAAAAAATAGAATTTTTATAAAAATACCAACTTTGCCCTTAGCTTTTTTTTTATAGAAAAATTAATTTAATTATTATATTAAATTTGAAGCAATTTAATTATAAATAATAAATTATATTTTACGTTAAAAAAATAATATTTTTTATTTTATATTATATTTGAAGAATATAAATAATAAATTATATTTTATATTATATTTTATATTATATTTTATATATTTTATATATTTTATATTATAATTTATATTTTATATTATAATTTATATTATAATTTATATTATAATTTCTAATTTATTTATAATTTATAATTTATATTATAATTTATATTATAATTTATATTTTATATTATAATTTATATTATAAATTATATTATAATTTATATTATAATTTATATTTTATATTATATTTTATATTATAATTTATATTTTATATTATAATTTATATTATAATTTATATTTTATATTATATTTTATATTATAATTTATATTTTATATTATAATTTATATTATAATTTATATTATATTTTATATTTTATATTATAATTTATATTATATTTTATATTTATATTATAATTTATATTATAATTTATATTTTATATTATAATTTATATTTATATTATAATTTATATTTTATATTTTTTTTTTATATTATATTTTATATTATAATTTAATTATAAATAATAAATTATAACTTTGCCCATTCACTATCCCAGGAATAAAAACCCTATTCCATGGAGGGGGAGGAATAAGATTTAACGGGTTATCCCAGAATAACCTGTTAAGCAGGGGATAAAAAAAAAAATTTATCTCCTGTCTTTTTTGCTTGGTGTTTGGCAAGAATTGGGGGATAAAGGGAGTTATTCCCCCTTTATCCCCCAACCAAACGGGGCCTTATAGGTTAACCATGCCACATTCTAATTCTAGAGGTTTTTTTCTTTTTTCAATGCAATATTTCAAGAGTAGTAATACAATGATAATTAGCAATAGAGGCAAACATAAATCTTCTCAAATGTATCCTTAACCATGCTTTCTATTACATATTTCATATCAAATTTGCTAACCAAAGATAGAGAACACTTGAGTTTGGAAATCAAAAACTTTTTCATGTATAGTATAAATCGAAAATCGACTTTCTAGAGTGCGCACACCGGTGTGTGTGTGTGTCTATATATATATATATATATATATATCACTATAACAAAATTAGATTATAGAGATAAATATTTGTGACATTTTTATATAAGTGTCCTATCTATATATATTTGTGACATTTTTATATAAGTGTCCTATCTATATTTCATTCATATCTAAAATTAGATTATAGGGACATATTTTTGGGACACATTACAAAAATGTGTCGCTATACACTCTAGCGACGGCACATATAGCAACACTAATAATAAGTGTCGGTATTTTTGCCAGCGATATTTTTTTTAGATTTTAGAAATACTTAAAAGTATCGCTATAGCATAATTTTGTTGTAGTGTATATATATATATATATATATATATATATAAGAAAATGATTATGGAAAAGGTAAATATGAAAATTATTTGGGTAGGTTAGGAATTTGGAGTCCAACTACTATTTTGTTTTTTTTTTTAAGGAGGACAAAAGTTTTCGTCTTTTTAAGTCGTTTTAAATAATAGAAATTTTGAATTGATGATCGGAATCTTCGAAATTGATATAATTATTTAAAAATTAAATTTTATAAATTTTAAAAATCGTTATCAAATTTATCGAAGAGCTGAAAAATAAATGGTGAAAAATGAATAGCTTTGTGAAAATAAATATTAAACTTTCTCAATTTATAATCGAAATTATCAAATGTTATATAAATGATATAAAAAATTTTCTATCAAAAAATTAAAAGATTTGAATTGCTCTACACAGTTAAGTAAGCAAACAACTTATATAGATTGTCAAAAATTATAGATTTTGGGATCGATTCTTTCATCGCTACGTAAATAATTTTTAAAATTTTTAAAATTTAATTTTTATATCTTTTGAATATTTTAAATTAATTTTAACGATTACGTCATCGATTCAAAATTTTTATTATCAAAAACTATTTAAGAGGACAAAACCCTTCCTTCTTAAAGGATATTAATAAGATAGACTAAAGAAATTTGTATATATATATTTAGAAAGATACGTTTGTTTAGATAAAGATAATCACTTATACTAACACCAATATACAATTAAAATAATTTCAGACAGTATATATGATTAGTATGATTAATTTAAATAAATAAAAATTTTCTATGAATTTTTAAAATTTTATAAAAGTTGGTTAATTTGGTGATCTAAAATTTTATTAAATAGCTATAGGTATTAAATGATCTATTAATTTGATGGATGAGAAAATGGTTAGCTGCATTGATCATTCCGTACCAATTAAATGGATTTTAGTGTGGTTCATAGATTTTAAATTTGTTTTATAATTATTGTAATTAAGTTGTACTATTAAATCTTTTCCAACAAAAAAAAAAAAACAAATTATACTGTGATGTGACATTCTATTAATATTTAATTTCTAATATGTTTAAGTGTTTATAATTATTATAATTAAGTTGTACTATTAAATCTTTTTCAAATAAAAAAATTTATATTATGATATGACATTCTATTAATATTTTTTATCATACTATTTTTGTGTCATTGTCATATTATTGTCACATTTATTAAAATACAAAGAAGAGAGGAGAGAGACCAGTTTGCCTGTATTTGGTGCGCCATACGCATCATTTACATCAAAAGTTTCTTATATTTGAGTATTTTAAATTTGATGTTTTACAATTTCAAGGCATTTTGCATCGTATAAATTACATCCAACAATTTATATATAGATTTGAACATCTTTGTACTTCAAATTTAGTTTGCGGTGCACAAATTTAGTTTGTACTTCAAATTATTTCTTGTGTTTCCTGTTCTCCCCTCCATTAATGATGTACTTGGCAGTAACATGTCTGTTTTTGATAAATTTAATTCTAAAATAATTTAATAATAAAAATTCAAAAATAAATATAATTATTTTTTAAAAAAATTAATGATAGAAATTAATTATAATGTGTCGGATTGTGAGCTGGTTGTCCACGAATATCGACTGTGAGACTTGGCCTAACTAACTTTGCTCACACTACTTTGTACATGACCAGAGTTGGAAATTCACAATATGCGAGAATCGAATCCACGACTTTGGTTTTGATACCACTTATCGAATTGTTAGTACTAACCATTAATTCTAAAAACTTAAATTATAAAAAAAAATATAATCAATTCACTTAAAATGTATAGACATAACGTCGATGACTCGGCCCAATCAGTTTCACGCCATTTCGAACAAGACTTTGCCATACTACTATCTATATCTATATAGAGCAATGCTACATGTACACCCCGAAGGGGTGTACATCATACATCTCCACCATTTTAATGGTGGCGATATCTTTTACGGGTCACATCAAGTGACCCATCATCACACCCCCACCCTTAGATGGGTGGGGATGTGAGATGTACACCCCTTACGGGTGTACACATAGCATTTTCCATCTATATATTATTTCTCTTTTTTTTGCCATGTATCAGTATTTCCTTTATTTGGAATGAATCGGCTTATTTCTTTTATATGTTTCTCTCTTTTTTCGTTGAACTGACTCAAGTCCTCCACATATTTTTATTTGTCTTTACTTAAACCGAACCACCTGCTGTGTATTTCTCTCTTTCTTTGAATGAATCGAACCGAGTTATATGCCAAATCGGCTCAAATTCTGCACATATTTTTTCATTTTTTACTTGAGCCGAACCGGCTCACACACTGAACCGGCTCAAATTCTCAACATGTTTCCTTTTTTTTTTTTACTTGAACCGAATCGAATCACAACTGCATCCTTTTTTTCTTTATTTGAACCGAACCGAGTTACACTTATGATCCATATTTCCATATTTTTTTATTTGAACCAAACCGGATCACACCCGTTGCATTGGCCGAATCGATCCAAATGTTTCATATATTTCTATCTTTCTTTGTTTGAACCGAACCACCGCTTCTTTGTCTTCCTTTCTTAGTTTGAACTGAATAGCCGTCTCTTCCTCTTCTTCGGCTTGTTATATTTTTTTGTCTCTTCCTATCTTTTGGGTTGTTTGTTTTTTTTTTTTTTTGTTTAAACTCTAAATATTATGTTTGCAATAAAACTTTCTCAATAATTGGTTTAAAAACTAAAAAAAAAAATCACACAAATTAATGCAAGATGTCAGATTACGAACACTTTCAAATTTCACGAATTAAAAAAAATGGAGAAAACTAAATCAGTCTATTTAAACGTCAATCTTAGATTTTATTTCGGTTTGATACGTCCACTTATGATACTCATAATTTGGTTTCACTTAAAATTTTAGTATGTGAATTTGAGCCTCTTTGGTGTGTCTTTTATTATTTGTTATTTTTTTTTCAATTTCTTCAATTATTTTTGGTTGAGTTGTAATTGAATATAGTTTTTAATGTGTTTTTTATATTATTAAATCTAATTAAATATGGTTATATCTGTCTATTTTTTCTTTACGTTTATATTTGTTTATTTAATATGTAAATTTTTAATAAAAAAATTTTATCTGCTGCATCACACGGGTCCCTATACTAATATTATTAATAGCACCAAATTATTGGTGCTATTATATTTTCAGCTTTTGGATGAAGTGATGTGTGGTTAGAATGATAGTGATCCTCTAAGGTTAAGCAAGTGGTTGGTGGAATAGTATGATCTAAAGGATCGATGTAATGGTCAAAGTGATAGATCTAACGGCAGAAAACTTGGTAGCACGAAGTGCTTAGTGCTATTGATAGCATAATAGTCGGACTCTATACATATAGAGAGAGTTAGGTTGAAATGCTATAGATAGCAAACGGGCTTCGTTGTCACCCTTTGTTTTCGATAATGGAACTTCTAAAACGACGATAGATACTATTAAATATGATCTAGGACCCATTTAAATTATTTTTTTTTTGTTTTTCAGTAAAATTTTTTTATCCATCCAGTAGACATAAAAATGAATGGCTGAAAATAAATATCCCTAAAAAAGTGATGATAAAAGTTTTATAATTAAGATCAGGAGTATAGATCTTGTTCTAAATAGTTTAAAAAATTTCCAACTAAAATTCAATTAATTTAGGTTTCTTTATACCGTTAACCGAGCAAAAAACTCATATCTATCATTAAAATTATAAATTTTGCAACTCTTTGATTATTAGGTCAGTGACATCAAAAAAATTTAAAATTTAATTTCTAGATACTTTCAGTGATCTAAATCACGTTCAACGATGTCGATCTTCGATTTGGAAGCTCCATTATCGAAAACAAATGGGTGGGAACGGAGTCGGTTTTATAATCGGTGATAATCATAATTTTTCTGTGACAACTGTATTCGGAGAGTAAGAAAATAGACTGAAAATATTCTAATACTTTGTAAATCGTGAACTAACAAGAACTACAAGAAAAAATATATAATTTTTTTTGTCCATATTAATAACAAATAATACTTATAATCCTAATTAATTAAATGAGCTCATGCGTGCATAGGGAAAGCATGGCACTCCAAAACAAAAAAAAAAGAAAAACACAGGGAAACATTCTTAAAGCAGGAATAAAGCAAGGAAATAGACATTTGGTGCCGGCTAAGGCAAATAATTCAAAACAAGAAATGAGAGGTGAGGTGGATCATGGAAATCGTACACATTTCATTAGACTTCATAGTGATCCGGAAAATGTGCATGCATGTTCCATCGCAATCAACCGCGCGAGGGAGGAAACTTCCAATTTAATTAGGTTTGAATCAAGTCATTTTGATTTGGAAATCCAACTAATATTAGGCCTCGCTTAAGGACACTGGACACCATCACAAATTAGGGAACACAGAGTTAAAGTGAACACTACAACAAAATTAGACTATAGCGATATTTTTAAAAATTTCTAAAATCTAAAAAAAAGTGTCGCTGACAAAAATACCGATACTTATTGTAAGTGTTGCTATATGTGCCGTCGCTAGGGTGTATAACGACACATTTTTATAATGTGTCCCAAAAATATGTCCCTATAACCTAATTTTGAATATAGATAGAATATAAATATGATACTTATACAAAAGTGTCATAAATATGTATCCATATAACCTAATTTTATTGTAGTGAAAAGGGAGCAGTAAAGTTTAAGTATGAGTGACAATTTCGTATTTTTTGTTTTGACCTAAGAGTGAAAAAGTACTATCAAATTTGATTACAGAATCTTCTCATTTTACTATTTTTGACTGCTATATTTAGTTCTGAAGTTGTCTACCTTCACTCCTTACTTTCCATAATTATTATTAAAAGATTATTTATCTATAAATTTTTTCCCCAAAATTTATTTTATTAAATTAAACTATAATAATATCAAAAAATTACTTACAATATTGCTCAAGATTTATACCTATATTACGAGTATAGTATTACTCTCATTATTATGTCTACTTCTGAAATTTAGTTGTTTGATTTGATAGAAGCTAATTAATTATTAGCTAGTCTGAAAGTGAGGTTTCATTATTTCTATTGCTTTTTTTTGAAAAATCTTAACTGTGTTGTAAGTAATTTTTTGATATTATTATAGTTTAATTTAATAAAAGAAATTTTGGGAAAAAAATTTATAGATAAATAATTTTTTAAGAGCAATATTATATATACACTTCAAAAGAGGTGCACATCTTATATCCACCCATCTAAAGGTGGAAAAGTCACTTCACAAATTGTGAAGTGGTCCCTTACGACACCCCACATGGGGTGTGGAATGTATATCCTATTTGGGATGTACATAGCATCTTTCATAAATCTTCTACCATATGTATTTTTTGGGATCTAAATTTATCTAATATTCAAAAAAAAAAAAATTAAAAATTATAGTTAATTTTATATTTTTGAATCTGAGGATGTAAAAGTCAAAATCATATATATAGAATATACAAATAGTATTTTTTTTTTAATAATAAACCCTTTTTAAATCAATAAGGAGCTCTTTGGTGATAATTGAAGTGTGGAGACTTTGGGACATGGTTCTCTAGATGGAGTTTCTCT
Organism: Tillandsia leiboldiana; assembly: GCA_029204045.2. Lineage (NCBI taxonomy): Eukaryota > Viridiplantae > Streptophyta > Magnoliopsida > Poales > Bromeliaceae > Tillandsia > Tillandsia leiboldiana. The sequence continues at coordinate 1,958,806 of CM055062.1, forward strand.
AAACAATCTTAAATTTCTACCAATCCAAATATGCCCTTAATTGTGTGACCATTTTAGTTGATTAAATTTGTAGTGCCTTCTAGCAATTAAGTCCTATGGGTGTTGTTGTAATGAGTTGTTTCTTAAAAATTGAGCTTTTATGCATGCATTTAAAGTACTAAATTATTCAAATTTATGAATTTTTATAATAATAACGATCCTCTAAAATTTAATGAATAATTTATAAAATAATATAATCTACGAAATAAAATTGATCAAAAAAAAATTAATGGTAGAAAATTTGTAAGTATTAATAGCTTGATGCTTTTAAAAATATCGTATCCGAATTTTTATTTATAATATATTGAATAGAGAGGTTAAATTTTTAGTTGGAATATTTTATTTTTATAAAAAAAACTTTTTTTAGATCTATTATAAGTCTATTTTGTCCATCTATTGTGTAAAAATGTTCTTAGGTATAGATATTTTAATAAATTTCACTGCTATTAAAATTGCTGGATACAAATTTAGCATGTTTCGTATTTTGTGTTCGTGTTCGTATTCGTGATAAAAAAATAAGTTTGGTATGAAATAATAAATACAAAATTAATTAAAGCACTATTTATGCTGCGGGGGCCAAAACGGAAAAATTGTGAAATAGGTCCTACAAATGCTAAACGTGTCAACATAAAATTGGACGGAGATATCGAACGAAAAGACATTCAGGGTGAGCATCTATACTTCCTATTCTGCGACCACGAGTGATATATATAATCTGGTTATTATATTTATAAATATTAATTATAAACTATAAGCATCGAGTGATATATATAATCTGGCTATTATATTTATAAATATCAATTATAAACTATAAGTATCGATGACTTGAGCTTTTAAAAATATAAAAACTAAATTCGATATACATATATAAAAGTATACATTTTCTTAGGAGTGTATATCTTATATTCCACCTCATTCTGGGATAGAGTGAATTTCACTCGTCACTCGATATGACGAGTGAAATAATATCCACCCGATAAAGTGGGGTGTAGGATGTACATCCCTAAAGGAGTGTGCATCTAGCATCGTCCTTTACATATTTTTAAAAGTACAAATTAATTTATGCTTGTAAATTTTTTACTATTGAATTTGTTTCGGGATTTGTGTTTTTGTAAAGTCAACTAAAAAAAGAAAAAGAAAAAATATAAAGCACAAATTTAATGATAAAAAATTCATATATATATATATATATATATATATATATATATATATATATATATATATATATATATATATATATATAGTAGAGTTTATATGTTTTCAAAAGCACAAACATATACATGCCTGTGAATTTTTTACTATTAGTTTTGTATTGGGATTTGTGTTTTTTACTTTTTTTTCTCTTTCTTTAGTTGACTTTACAATAGTACAAATCTCAGAACAAATCCAATGGTAAAAAATTTACAAGCATAAATTGATTTTACTTTTAAATATATATATATATATATATATATATATATATATATATATATATATATATATATATATATATATATATATATATGTATAGAGAGAGAGAGGGAGAGAGAGAGAGAGAGAGAGAGAGAGAGTCTGACTATTATAATTTTATAAGTAAAATCTTTTCGTACTCATAAGTTTTCGGCCCTTGGATGAAGGAATGTGCAGTTATGATTATAGTGGTCCCCTAGGATTTAACTATTTCACCAACAACCCACTAAACTCTAGGGAAACTACTATTAACCTAACCGCACATCATTTCATCCAAAGGCAAAAAAGTTATGAATATCAAGAAATTTATACTCATAAGAGTATATACTAGCATAGGACTACTATACTTTTATAAGTATAAACCTCTTTGTACACATAACTTTTTCATCCTTGGATGAAGGAATGTGCGGTTAGGATGATAGTGGTCCTCTTAGGATTTACTAGGTTGTTGGAAAAATAGTAAAAATCTTAGCAACTACTATAATCCTAACCGCACATTCCTTCATCCCTTCCTCCATCCAAGGGATGAAAACTTATGATTACAAAAAAAATTTACTTATAAGAGTATAGTAGCCGGATTATATATATATATATATATATATATATATATATATATATATATATATATATATATGTTGGAATACTATTAATATTACAAAATTATTGGTGCTATTAAGTTTTTAACTGTTGAATTAAAAGATATGTGGTTGAGATGATAGTGGGCCCCTTGGGTTTAATGGGCAGTTGGGGAAATAGTAAAATCTAACGGGTGAAAATAATTAAAGGGTTGATCTAAAAATAGAATATATATATATATATATATATATATATATATATATGTATATATATATATATATATATACATATATATATATATATATATATATATATATGTATATATATATATATGTATATATATATATATGTATATATATATATATATATATATATGTATATATATATATATATATATATATATATATATATATATATATATATATATATATATATATACATATATATATATACATATATATATATATATATATACATATATATATATATATATATATATATATATATATATATATATATATATATATATATACGAGGATTGCTACATGTACACCCCGAAGGGGTGTACATCGATCTTACATCTCCACCTCTTTAACGGTGGCGATATTTTTTACGGGTCACATCAAGTGACCCCTCATCGCACCCCCACCCTTAGATGGGTGGGAGTGTGAGATGTACACCCCTTATGGGTGTACAAGTAGCATTTTCCTATATATATATATATATATATATATATATATATATATATATATATATATATATATATATATATATATATATATATATATAATTGAGCTCCTATGCTTGTAAAAGTATAAAATTAATTGTGATTGTGAATTTTTTACCATTGGATGTAGGAATGTGCGGTTAGGATGATGGTGGGGCTCCTTGGGTTTAGTGGGTGGTTGGTGAAATAGTATGATCTAAAGACCGGATAAATTAATCAAAGAATTAAATCTAACAGTAGAAAACTTACAAGCACCAATTGTTTGGTGCTTGTACAAACACAATAGCTGGACTATATATATATATATATATATATATATATATATATATATATATATATATATATATATATATATATATATATATATATATATATATATATATATATATATATATATATATATATATATATATATATATATATATATATATATATATATAGAGGGACTGGAATACTACAAGCTCTATTGTCATCCATTTATTTCGATGATGAAATTTTTAAAATAATAATCGATATTGTTAAATATGACCTATACCATATAAATTATATGAAAATTAAATTTTATATTTTTTTGATATTTTTTTTTATCCATTCAGTGGAGGCAAAAATGTCCGGCTGAAAATAAATATTTTTTAAAAAATGATGATAGGAACCTTGTAATCAAGATCGAGAGTATATATCTTATTTTAAATAGTTTAGAAAAATTTTAAATTAAAATTAAATTAATTTAGATTTTTTTATATTATTAAATGAGTAAAATACTCATATTTACCATTAAAATTATAAATTTTGCAATTGTTTGATCATTAAGTCAATGATGTCGAAAAAGTTTTAAATTTGATTTCTAAATACTTCTAGTGATCTAGATCATATCCAACGATGTCAATCGTTGATTTGAAAGCTCTATCATCAAAAATAAATTAATGATAATAGAGTCTTACTGAAAATATTCCAACTCAACTATATATATATATATATATATATATATATATATATATATATATATATATATATATATATATATATATATATATATATAGTTGAATTAAGGTATGTGTAGGTTTTAGCCATTGAATTAAGGTATGTGCAGTTTTGATGATAGTGGTTCTTAGAATTTAAAAGATAATTGGTAGAATAGTATAATCTAAAAGATGAAAATAATTAAGAAAATAAATTTAACAATAAAATATTTGATAGTACTAAATATTTAGTGCTATCGAATGCATAATAGCCCAACTATATATATATATATATATATATATATATATATATATATATATATATATATATATATATATATATATATATATATATATATATAGAGAGAGAGAGAGAGAGAGAGAGAAAGAGAGATAGAGAGAGAGAATAGAGCTTATATGTTTTTAAAAGTATAAGTACAAATATACTTAAAATTTTTTTTTATCATTATATTTGTATTGAGATCCGCGCTATTATACTTTTTTTTTCTCTCTCTTTAGTTGACTTTACAATAGCACAAATCTCAATACAAATTATATGGTAAAAAATTGACAAACATATTTGGACTTGTACCTTTTAAAATATATAAGCTGTACTCTCTCTCTCTCTATTTATATATATATATATATATATATATATATATATATATATATATATATATATATATATATATATATATATATATATATATATAGCAATGCTACATGTACACCCCGAAGGAGTGTACATCATACATCTCCACCATTTTAATGGTGGCGATATTTTTTACGGGTCACATCGATCAAGTGACCCATCATCACACCCCCACCCTTAGATGGGTGGGGGTGTGAGATGTACACCCCTTACGGGTGTACACATAGCATTTTCCATATATATATATATATATATATATATATATATATATATATATATATATATATATATATACATACCAAATTGATGGTAATTCTCAAATGAGCAATGCTGAATGGAGACGCATTCACTCGTTATTTTAAAATGACGAACAAAATTTATTCTATTATAGAATAAATATAATGTAAAATGTATATTCTGTTTGGAGTGTACAAGAAGAATTTTCCTTCTCAAATTAGAGATTCAGTTTAGTCCAAAAAGACTCGAATACCATACGTTAGTTTCTGTTGTTAATTAGTGAGAGTCCTAGATTTCCGTTCGCTATTAGGATGGAGAATTAACGAATAAAAATATATACAGTACGGGAATTGGCCATTTAAGTATGCAGTAGATTGTCTCCCGTATAAAGAAAGTCTCGCTGGTCGATGTTACTCTCCATAGAATTTGTAGCATCTAATAAAATATTCTCAAATTATATAAAATGATAAAAGTAAATTTTACAATATTATTTTGAATTAAGTATATTTACTATAATATTTCTAATTGGACTCTTTCTTATCGTCCTTGGCATTGGGACGTATTTCATGTGTAACAAAAGTACCGTTATAAAGAAAAAAAAAATTTATCATCTGAGTGCTTGAAGCGACGCTACAGTACATATTTTTATAACACTTTTATATAAATGTTCTATTTATATTCAAAATTAGGTTATAAAAATATATTTTTAAGATATATTATAATAATGTGTCGCTATACACCCTACCGACTGCACATATAACGACATTAATAATAAATGTCTGTATTTTTATCAGCGACATTTTTTTCAGATTTTAAAAATATTTAAAAATATCACTATAATATAATTTTATTATAATGTGACAAAACAAAACACGAAAATAAATAAATAAAAAAAAACAGAATGTTCCGGCAAAGACTAAGTTATTAAAAGTGATCACTGTAATGATAATTCAACATTATGAATAAAATTTTTATATATAATTAGTATAATAATTGCGTTATTATATATTGGGCATTTTGATAGCAAATTTAATTAGATCGGTGC